>PKMM01053132.1:653991-681039 GCA_002933915.1 Eutrema heterophyllum
AATTTAGGGTTTTGTTTCAATGTAGCTGAATGATTTCTTCATTCAATGTACAAGAGAGGTAGTCATGACCACATATGGAAATGGTGGGATGAGGCTGTCACAGAAGAACTATCAAGTCTGAAAACTTAAATTGATAAAGTCAATGAAGGGATGCAAAGCATGCACAACATGGGAGTTGTGCGAAACTGCCTCGTTTGAGACCCATGGTGCAAAAATTATGCAAATGAGAGAGCTCCTAGCTGGGATGGAAAGAGAGATTTCAAGGATGAAGGAATTGCTTGCCAACCGAGGCTGGTACTGGTGCTGAGGAGGCAGAGGCTGGTGCTGGTGCTGGTGCTGAGACGGGTGGTGCTGCGGATGAGGCTGGTGCTGGTGCTGGTGCTGGTGTTGAGACGGGTGGTGAGAAGCCTGGCGGATGTACATAGTCTTCAAGAGATTTCACTCTTGCATCCATGCGAGAAAGCTTTTCCATGATCTCTTTGAAGCCATTCTCCATCGACGCCTGCAACTCCAACAAAGATGTTGATGCTTGTGGAGGTTCCTCTGTAGGGCCTTGAAACCGAGCAACAATGTCTAACTCATAGAAATGTCTCCAACATATATTTTCTTCTTCACGGTTATATGATTCGTCCAACCCTCAACCTCTAAATCAATAAATCTGATACCATCATCTATACGAGGATCCGTGATTCGCGCCATAAGATCTTCTTCATCTGAGTCAGGCTCCAAGATGCTACAAATGTCCTGTCAATATCAACCAATACAACTTACTACTCTGATACTAAACCAATCTTTCATATCAAACTCATAACAATATGCAAGAAAAACTATACCTCGGCACTATTGCCAATCGCTTCATTTATATCATCCAAATGTATACCTTTCATGCAAACATTAGTGAATTTGTGCTTGCACATCCTTGGACAGTCATGCTCAGCGGGTACAGCTTCTCTAAATTTCCTTCCCAGACTAGGAATACACTCAAATGCAAGAATCTACACATAAAGTCACAATATATCAAACAAAGTTAAAAATCATAAATTTAAGAATTCAAAACATATAACTCATACTTACCTGTAGAGGAAGAATGAAACCAGAAAAGCTAGTTTTTTCTCCTTTTGCTTTCACGCAACCATCAAACTTATTTACCACACGCCGGATCTCCTTCATAGTCTCATCAAATGTGTAACGCCCCCATGGAAACGTTTTGCACAAATTCAAATCACCAACAACTCTAAGAAGGAAGGGGTCTATGTTGCCATCAGCCTTAGACTTCGCTTTCAAAAATTTGCATAAGAAAAACAACAGGGCCATCTTCTTCCTCTCTACGGAGCTCTCCTTCATTGATTTTAGCTCGGCTTCCACCTCTGCGATCTTGATTTTATCATCCCTTCCAAAGTGCTTTTTAACAAAATTCAAACTACCCAACTTCTTATAGTCATTCAGATACTCATGGCAGTCAAGACCACTAAGAAGCGCATGCTCCTTTAAAGAATACCGAATGGGGACTCCATTCACCACAAACCATGCCTCATTCATCTTCTCGGTAGAGACTGTGTGAAGGAGAAGCATCCATAACCCTTGATTCATGTGGTTTGGCTCCTTGAACATGTGGAAAATGTGCTTAAACTGAGGATGGGCTCTGAACCATTTTAGCTCTTCCGGAAGCTGGCCTATCACATCGACAACATGCGACACAGCACACCTCGTCTGTATCGTACATGCTTTGCTATACTCGGTTGGACCAAAGTAAAGATTTTCAGGCTGCATTGGTTGGCTATCATCGGCATCCTGAAATACAAACGAAAACACAATGTTATCAAACATAGTTATATCAGTTGTCACAGTTGTCCACAGACCAAACATATTTTTATAAACCTAAGTTGTCCCAGTTGTCCACAGACCAAATATATTTTTATAAAACTAAGTTGTCCCAGTTGTCCAAAGACCAAACATATTTTATCAACCTAAGTTGTCCCAGTTGTCCACAGACCAAAACCCATAACTTTCCCCATACTTTCTTCTACTACCCCTGTAACGAATTTCAGCCTATTGGGAATCTCATGTATACATACCTCTTGCGGTTGTTCCTCCTCTTGCGGTTGTTCCTCCTCTTCTTCGCCATCACCATCATTAGCCGTGCCCGTTGAATCTTCTCTCATTTTAACTCTTCGTATGCTTCTTTTTCGGGTTCTTCACCAGGTTTATCTGCTTCTTTCTCGGGTTCTTCACCAGGTTCGTCTGCTTCTTTCTCGGGTTCTTCACCATCATTAGCCGTGCCCGTTGAATCTTCTTTCTCGGGCTCTTCGGGTTCCGTCGTGGGTGCACTGCGATTGGTTGTTTCGGGGGCTTCGTCTTCCGCCGGTGCTTCGACACTGCGATTTAACGCTTCTTCTCTGCCTCCGAGTGTGGGTGCACGGAGATTGGTTGTTTCGGGTGCTTGATTCGTTGATTCGGGGGCTTCAACTTCAATAGGTGTTTGATTCGACGCCGACGCTTTTTCTCTGTCTTCGACTTCAGTGGACTCATACTCGATACCGGAATTTCTCACCTCAGCCATATCAACGACGATGGTGGATCGATCGCCGGAAATTTTGAATCGAAAGGAGTCGGAAGAGAAGCAGTCGGAAGTTATGAGAGATTTGGTTTATCGGGGGGAGAGAGAAGGTTGAAGGTTTTGAGTAGAGATTAGTCGAAAAAAAAAGGTTTTGAGTATTAATAAATCTGTTTTGAAAAAAAAAATTCATAAAATGATAAATAGTGGGTTGCGCACGTGTCATCGGGTGGGCCTGAAATTGGGTGGGTATAACCCTTGTTTTCTTGTAATTATAAAGACAAATAAGGATAAATAATAAATTTCCACGGTTTTCCTTATTAAAATAAAATAAAATTGAAATTAATTATTAGACTTATGGCATATTAGCCTACTTTTTCCCAATTTCTGGCATATCAGTCTCGCGCTCTTTTCATAATCAACAATTGGCGCCGTCTGTGGGGAGAGATAAAACAGAACTTACGGATCTCAGTTGATAAGTTCAAAGATGGTCGACCCGAAGGACACTTTGACACTCGTTGGCGACAGCTCGGTACTTGCCGACAAAGACGCCCATAATACTGGACTCGACAATCTCGACACAGAATCTCGCAACCCGACTAACGAAGCGACAATCCCCCACCACCGACCCCACCCGGGATAAGCACTTCAGTCCCAGTTGACACAACCGCTCTCATACAGGCTATGGCAGCACAGCTGGCCGAACTCGCTAAAAAGAACGACGAAAGATAGACTCTTTATTTGAAACGCAGGCGGAACTCCGTGACCAGCTCGGTGAGATCATGACGAACCCGACTTCCCGATCCAATACCATAACGCCCCCTCTTCGCCGAAACCTTATTAACGAACTAAACGTAAACCAGAATACAACGGCCCCGCCCCCAACCCTCGGATCCACTGGTAATCACGAGACGCACATCACCGATCACGGCAAGCTCGACAACCAGTTCCCCATCGAGCCGAACTTGTTCGTCCACCTCGGCAAGTAGCTTATTCTCAAGATCGGTGACCAACTCTCCATCAAGCCGAACTTGATCATCCTCGGCAATCTGCTCATCTTCGATTTGAACCTGAGCATCCGTCTCACGACTCTCTCTATCCTTAAGATGTGGAACTTGGATAACAGCTCGAGAACAACTAGGAACGGCAGAAGCACGGCGCGAATTGCGCCTGACCAACTCTTGTCGGACCCCACTCAGACCGTCGTTGAACGGATCGTCAGGATCCGATAAACTGACGAACAAATCGAGAGCGATGTCCGGATTTTGTGGAGAAGAAGCTCGGTCGTTAACAGAAGTCGAAGAAGATTTCGAACTCATCTCGATCCAAGAAAATAAAATCGGAACAATTTAGCGAAGAACAATTTGAAGATAGATCGGAAAGTCTGAAGATAGATCGGAAAGTTTGAAGATATTCGAAGCAGATAAGAGGAATCACGGCGGCGACCGATCGAAAATTTTAAAGCAAAAAAAAACTAGAGAGAAGGGAGAGCGCTAGAGAGAGAAAGAGAAAGCGTACCTTTTATAAGCGAGAATGAAGTGAAGAATCAGAAGAGCCTGAGGGTATTTATAGAGTGAAAAGCAATTATGGCGACTCTTCAATTTCCGCAACGGTTAGAAATTCGAATCGTCGCGTCTCCTTGCTTTCTGCAACGGTTATAGATCCCGAAACAACGCGTCTTATCAAGTTTCGCCGAACTCAAAGGATCTTCGAATTTGGGATTTACTGAAATTCGGAATCAAGGAAAGTGCCGATCTCAATTCCAACCGGACTAAAAATTCTTCATTAACTTTTCTGAACTCAACAGACTCATTCGCCAAACTGGGGGGGGGGGACTAATTGTTAGAGGTCAGTTTAGTACTCCCTGGTTTAGCCCAGTTTGAACCGAGACCGGTCCGATCGATTCCGGTTTACGATGGTTTGGACCCAGGGAAGAAAGGCCCATGATCGTAGAGCCGAACTTCGAACCCAAGACAAAGCCCCTCCTTCTAGCACTGATATCCTCATATTTTACCCATCTTGATGCATTCATTTATCTTAGATTTCACCTCATGTGCATATAGTTTCATAGCATTTCTCGGTTGTTTTGTCTTCATTTAGAGTTTAGAGTGTTCATACTTGGTCCTAGGGTGTGTTTGCATGTTTTGGAATATGTTTTAGGTACTTTGGAAGCTCATGGAAACAATTGGAGTTATGGACCAAAAAGGAGATGTAGGGGTCGCACCAAGTGCCCGAAAGAACAAGCTGGACGAAGGGTATGCGATCGGATCTGGCTGTGGGTTTGTTCATGAGAGTTGTAGAGGAAAGGGTCACCTTGCTGCAGGAGTTGAAGTCAGGTCATTCGGATGAACGGTTGAAGAGTTATGGCCGATTCCCTCTAGAGTGTCTGACTGGCCGCCGATTCACATGTCTACACCGAGTCATCTGACCGGTGCAACAAACCGGTGTGAGGCCAGAGGCTAAGCACCGACCCATGGCTTCCCTACACCGACCTGTTGCGTCCGGTGTGCAGCTTCAGGACGTCAACACCGGCCCCCACAAACCGGTGCAACAAAGCGGTGTGCCGACAGAAGCTAAACACCGGTTTGTGGCAAGGATTTACACCGATCCGTTGCAACCGGTGCTGAACCAGAAAACTGAGCACGACCCAGACCCGACCGGGTCGGTACCCGGTTTGTCTCGGGTCGACCCGGTTCGCTCCTCTCTACTATAAATACTCTAAACCTAATTTTTCTTGGATTAGGTATTTCTTATGCTAAAAAACCTCTTTTTGAATGTTCTAAGTATTTTGTAAGAGAGATTCACCTTTTTAATTTATGCAATCTATTCTCAATCTTCTTTCTTAATCATCTAATCATCTAATCATCTAATCATGGGATTTAACATGTTCTTCATAGGATTCGTTGGACCCATCATGATTAGTGAGTAGTCTCCTAGGATTTAGGGATGGGTTAGGATTAGGTGACTTCCATGGATGATTTGTGATGCTTAGGGATAGATAATCAATTTCTTACTCTTAGAGAGTGTGTTTAATGCTTGATTGTGCTTGAGAAAGTCAAAACTTGATCTCAAGGCATTTCCCACCCACAATGTGTTCGATGAAATGCCTAAGAGAGCTTTCTAAGAGAAATACCCTTCTTAGCCTAAAAGATTAGTTGTCTAAGGGATTATTTAGGTGATCTTGATTAATGAATTTAATGCTTGCTAATTAAGAGTCCACAAATGAGAATTTGATCTTGGATTAGTGATTAGTATATGTGATTAGTACCTTGAAAGAGGATTAGTCACGATTAGGATCTTAACCTTGGAAATTAACCTTGATTGTGTATGAGCATCATGAATTAGACCTGGAATAGCCTATATCCAATTACCCCATCATTGGATTCGTTCCCATTATTTGAATTCACATCTTGCTTAGTTTGTTTCATCTTGTCTATTTGCTTAATCTCGTTAGGGTGTTAGTAAAACTCAACAATTCACTTATTTCGCTTAACTTACTTGAGTGCCTTGTATTCTATGTGCTTAGAATTAATCCCAATACAGATTGATAACCTTCTATACTACTCATATTGGAGTTATTGATACCTCCTTAAGACCGAAAAGTCTTAGTATCAATTTGGCGCCGTTGCCATATTGGGATTGGATTTTAACATTGAGATTTAGGTTCTTTGTGAGCTTAAGTATTACTTTCTACCAAGTTACTAATCTTCTCTACTTCCTATTGCTTTTGCTCTCTATAGGTGTATGCATACCCGTTCCCGTGGCAATACCAATCTCGTAGAACCGAGGGACGATATTGATCAACTTCAAAGGGGTTCAAGAGCACGACGAAGCCGCGTGAGAGCGCAAGAAGAGGTTGGTAACGAAATGGAGAATTTTGACGATGTTCCACTTGGGAACATTCACGATAACATTCCACACCAAAGGAACGGTGGGAATGGAAATGGGAACAACCAAGGAGGTGGTGGTAATGGAAACCATCACAACCCAATCCGCCCAAACCATCCACCTAGGGCTCGGCATGTTGTTGGCGAGGGTGATGCGGCGAATGCACACCAAAATCGCCAAGGGATTCAACCACCTCCGGTAGAAAACAACAACTTTGAGGTCAAACCGGGGTTAATCAACATGGTTCAAGCTAACAAGTTTCATGGGTTGTCAATGGAAGATCCATTGGACCACATAGACCAATTTGACCGGATATGTGGTCTCACTAAGATCAATGGAGTCTCCGAAGATGGTTTCAAACTTCGTCTCTTCCCGTTCTCTCTAGGTGACAAGGCTCACCAATGGGAAAAGAGCTTACCCCAAGGATCTATTACTTCTTGGGATGACTGCAAACGTGCGTTTCTTGCCAAATTCTTTTCACCGGCTAGAACCGCCAAGCTTCGCAACGAGATATCGAGCTTCACACAACGGTCCAATGAGTCTTTCAACGAGCCTTGGGAGAGATTTAGAGGCTACACTTCTCAATGCCCTCATCATGGCTTTAGTAACGCTTCTCTCTTAAGTACTTTATACCGGGGTGCTTTGCCTAAGATTCAAATGCTACTCGATACAGCATCGAATGGTAATTTCTTGGCTAAAGATGTGGAGGAAGCAATGGAGCTAGTGGAAAACTTGGCTACTAGTGATGGGACATATGGCGACGATTATGACCGTGCCACAAGGACCACAAGCGACTTTGAAGAGCACAAGCGAGCCAAAGACATGAAGGCACTTAATGAGAAGATAGATAAGCAAGCATCCTTGATAGATAAACTTCTTGAGGCCACTAAAAAAGAGTCTCAAAAAGCGGTTCATTTCATTGGTGAGTATGAAGATAATCAAGGTTGCTATGAAGAGGAAGCCGTTGACACGCATGAGGAAGTGAACTACGCTGGGAACCAAGGGAACTACCAAAGACAAGGGTTCAATCACAACTATAGAAACCATCCCAATTTCTCTTACCGGAACACAAATGTTGAGAATCCACAAGACCAAGTGTATCCTCAACAACAAGGAAACCAAGCCCCTCAACAAGCAATTCAATCAACACCAAGGTCAAGCCTCTAACTCAAACCAAGCTTTCATTCCTAAGAACAACTTCCAAGGAAACCACGACGGATTTCCACAAAAACAAGCTTTTGCACCACCCGGTTTTCAACAACAACAAGGGTTTATACCACAAGGTCACGCATCTACGTCTAAACCGCAAGAGCTTGACTTGAGCTCCATGTTCCAACAATTACTAAAGGGACAAGCGGAGATCAATACGCGGGTAGATTGCTCATACAACGACCTCAACACCAAGATTGAGGCTTTGAACTCCAAGGTAAAACAAATGGAGACCAAAGGCGTTACTCCTTCTTCACGACCACAGGGTCAACTTCCGGGCAAGTCCGAGACCAACCCCAAGGAGTATGTTAACGCCATCGCCCTACGGAGTGGTACGTTTTTGCCAACTAGAGTAGCTCCTTCTAATCTCAACGAGGACATTGAGAACCAAAGTGGGGGGGGGGGTGGAACTTCAAGAAGATGAAAACTTGGTTGAAGACGTGGTAGTGAGAGATCAAGACAAGGGTAAAGAGGTTGAAAAGGTCAAGCCTAGGGTTGTTGTTGCTCAAGAGAAGCTGAAGAAGAATGTGTTTGTCCCTAAGCCCTACGTTCCTAAGCTACCATTTCCCGGGCGATTCAAGAAGCAATTGTTGGAAAAGTACAAGACAGTGTTTGATAGGCAAATGGAGAAAGTGGAGCTTACAATGCCATTGGTTGATGCATTTCTACTTGTACCCCAATATGCTAAATTTCTCAAGGATGCGGTAAAGGAAAGAGCACAAGAGATGGAATCCATGGTGATTTTGACTCACGAATGTAGTGCCATCATCCAAAAGAAGGTGGTGCCCAAGAAGCTTGGAGATCCCGGTTCCTTCACTCTACTGTGTGCTCTAGGTCCTCTAGCATTCGATAATTGTCTTTGTGATTTGGGTGCTAGTGTGAGTCTAATGCCGTTTTCCGTTGCTCAGAGATTGGGATTCACGAAATACAAAGCTTGTAGGATCTCCTTGGTCCTTGCGGATAGAAGCGTGAGAGTGCCAATTGGGCTACTTGAAGATTTCCCAATCGCGGTTGGAGATTTCATTGTTCCAACGGATTTCGTAGTCTTGGAGATGGACGAGGAACCAAAAGACCCGTTGATTTTTGGAAGACCCATCTTGGCGACCGCGGGAGCGATCATCGATGTGAGGAAAGGCAAGATTGACTTGCACTTGGGTAAAGATGAGGTTCGTGAGTTCAACATCAACGATGTCATGAAGAAGCCCACAATTGACGGTCAATGCTTCTACATCGAGGTCATGGACGAATTGGCGGATGAACTACTTGAAGAGTTGAATCTTAAAGATGGCTTGCAAGTGGCTTTGACACAAGAGTAAGGCGAACATGGGTATTTGAGTGAGGTAAGTAAAGGCTACAAGCTGATTTTGGACTCACACAAGCCTATGGTGAAGGAGACTCCGTTCATTGATTTGCGTCTTCAAGAGGTGAAGCGCGAAGACGGTTCTACATTGGTTTCGGTACAAGAAAGCTTTGCTTTGGAAGTGCAGCAAGATGAGAACGTGGTGGAGGCTAGCAATGGTAAGTCTAGCATGAGTGACGATTGGAGTGAGCTCAAGGCGCCTAAGGTGGACCTCAAACTGCTCCCTAAAGGGCTAAGGTACGCTTTCTTAGGACCCAATGAGTCTTACCCGGTGATAGTCAATGATGAGCTTAATGAAGATGAAATTGCCACACTCTTGAAAGAATTAAGGAAATTTAGAAGGGCAATTGGATACATTCTAAGTGATATTAAGGGTATCTCTCCATCTCTTTGCACGCATAGGATCCATCTAGAGAGCGAATCGATGACTTCTATTGAACACCAACGTAGGTTTAATCCTAATTTGAAAGAGGTGGTCAAGAAAGAGATTCTTAAGCTCTTAGATGCGGGGGTTATCTATCCTATCTCCGATTGTGCGTGGGTATCCCCGGTTCATGTGGTGCCTAAAAAGGGTGGAATCACGGTGGTAAAGAACGAAAAAGATGAATTAATACCTACTAGGACTATCACCGGTCATAGGATGTGCATTGATTACCGAAAACTTAACTCCGCCACTAGGAAAAACCATTTTCCTCTCCCGTTCATTGATCAAATGCTTGAAAGACTTGCTAATCACCCGTTCTATTGCTAACCAAGCACCGACATCAAAAGCCCAAAGAAGGCCCGACTCGTCACGGTTGAGACCGACCTCCGAGACTAACAGAACATTTCCTTATTTCGGAGGGATTTTGGGAAACTTTCCTTTTTCTGAAGGAACTAGGAAAATGAAGTTTTCCTTTCACGAACCGAATTCAAACCTTATAAATAAGGGAGACCTTGCCTCTTTCTCATTCATTCTCAAAGTCTTTTTACCGATCTCAAATATCTTTGTAACGTTGCCGAATTCAAATAAATAAAACGAGATTTCGACAATAAGTTTACTGTTTTACCCCTTGTGTGATTAATCAACACATAACACGATAAAATTTGGAAACAAAGGAGATTAAAGAGGGAAATCTTGAAGATAGAATGACACTGAATCCAAGATTGGATGCGTTGATAGCACATCACCGACAAAGTCAAAATACTGAAAGTTGGTCCTTTTAAGATGTGACTTTGAAAGACCGTCCCTACATTCAATTCTCGTCGAAATAAGAACCGTTGTGTCTTCAAGTCCCTGTACAAATCGCTACACAAGACATCAAATCGGTTAAGAGGTTAGAAAGTTTTCTCAATTTTAAAACCGGAGAAAATATGCTACTCACTCAATATTGTTTTTATGCTTTTTCAGTCATATAAACGAAAATGAAGTAAATATTCTATAGTGCTTTTCTCGTTCCAAACAGGGCCGGCTTAGATAAGGGGGTGAGCAGGGCGACCGCCCCATGGCCCACATGTTTTTTTTTTAATACTAAAAAGAGCCTCGATTTTGTAAAAAAAAAAAAAAATTATTGTTACTAAAAAAAGCCCACATTTTGTTTATTTTTTAGTTTTAGGGGTCAAAATTTTTTTTTGGCCCCATAGACCCCAGTCTTATTGAGCCGGCCATGGTTCCCAACACTAGAATACTTTCTCTATAACTAGTAAGTGGTAGTCAAATGGATAATTGGAGATTCCATTATTAGTAGAACGTGCATGATACTTAATATGCAAATGATCCGATCGATTAAAATCAAAGCCCTTTCCGGTAACGCGAATGATCAAACTTGTTGACAAAACTGTCCGAAACATAATCAGCCCCACGCGACGCAAGAGATCACTCGTAGGACGATGGGATGGTTAGGTGGTTCGACACAAGACTTCCCTGACACATCATAAAGACGAATCTTCACTATATTCTCAAACTCTCAAACATTTTATCTAACTCTAAAAACAAAAAGATGCATTTGTTGATTTTTTTTTTGAATATTTTTTAAAAAAATGCAAATGATTTTTTATTATTTAAAATGAAACAAAAACAAACTCACATTAATTTTTATAGAAACGTTGACTTGGTGTTATTGGTAAATGATAAATGCCTAACCAAGGATTATTTCCCATAACCCGTAATATGAGGTTAAAACTAATTAAGGAAAAACATATATCTTCTAATTTTTAGAACATTAAAATGTATTTTTAAAAATATATTTGGTGAAAAAGTATGAAATAATTTTGTATGTTCACATGCAAACAAATAAATATACATGCATTTGAAATAAATAGAAGCAAGATAACAAGTTGGGCAAAACCTTTAATATGAGAGTTAACGTGAACCGAAGAAAGATAACAGCTTCACATCTCACATGCAGCTTTGCTCTTTTTATAAACTATGTCACAGACATCACTTAGGCTATAAGGCTATAAGGCAGAGGCCACCTTTTTCATGCAAAGCCATTCGAATTAAATGTACACTTGTTATAAGAACAAATAAAAATGTATAAACTATAAACGAATTTTGCATAAATTTCATCTAGTAAGTTAAGCTTATAAAACATACAAAATTTGGGAGAAAGTGAAATTTCAAAATATAGATCGCTCTTTAACATAATTGGGAGATTTGCAAAAATGCCATAAATATGAGATGTTGTTGTTTTAAATACCATTGTTTGTTATTAAATTTTATTACATTGCAGATCCTATTTATACGAGAACTGAAAAGTTTACATTTTTATAAATGTATCCACAAATTGATGGAAATATACTGATATTTAATATATTTAATTAAATGAAAAATATAAAACTCGCCGTGGAAAAAATCTTGAGCTTTTAACAAAAAAAAAGGAAAAAATCTTGAACCGAATGATGTTTATCTAAAACCGTTTCTTTAACGAAAACATCTAGAAAGGATTTTAGAACATTGTTTTCGAAAAGTTTACTTTATTTTCAAATAATATCTAAGACTATAACCCTTTTGAAAATATCCAAATTTTAGATTTCCGTCATCTAATCAAATTATTAGGGGAAAAAATCAAATTATTAGATTCTATATAATCAAATTAGTAGGGGAAAAAATCCCGACAAAAATTGAAGATCATTTAACCGAGTAAAAGAATTACAATATGTTTTTCTTTGTAAATTCAAAAAAAATGATAAGAAAGTCAAACATGCGTCCCTTGACTTTTAGAGCCGTCTTCGTACTTTGAAAATTTCAGAAACCTCCAAAATTATCTAATTTCATCTTGACCGTCCAATGACGAACAAAAACGCTCCGGGTTAAAAAGCGACGGTGTATGATTCTCTCTCTTTCTCTCTTTTTTTTTTTTGTTTTTTTTTTGTTTTGGACGGCGTTTAGGTCTCTCTTCATGCCGAAAGTTTGACTTTAATTCGGTAAAGTCTATAAAATATTATAAATTATATATATTCTTATCCTAATTTTTTTAATTAATCGTCTAAAAGATTAACAGTTACAAATTACGAAAACAAATATATAAACAATTTTATAACGGATAATTTTACCCGTCTATAAGAATTCACGATCAACGGTCTATCCGCATCATACTAATGATGGAGACGGAGCGAGTTGAAAATCTCCTAAAAATTTGTCTTTTTTGTAGTTTTTGGGAATCGAACACCTTAATCTTTAGTGTAAAAGCATTAATGAACTTTTGGTCTGCAACGTGTTTAAACTTTTGACACAAAATTGACTCCCACCAGAAAAGTTTTAATACAAATCTATTTTCCATTACGAATATAACTTTTTTTTTTTCACCTAATAACTTAAGAAAAAGGTAATTTACATATGTAGTTAGGTAGGATTTCCTTAAATTTGGTATCAAATTTTATTATGTTTAGTTTCCCTAATAAACTCGGTATTAAAACCCTAAACTCAATTTAAATACTTTCATTCCAGATACGCATTAAAAAAAAATGAGATATTTATTTTAAAAATCTTCACTATATATTAAAAATCTCCCACAATCTCTTCCGCTTCTTTCGTCTTCAAAAGCTTCTCTAATCTACCACGCTCCGCTCTACGTTTGCTTCCTTTACCAAGCGAAAGCAAAAAAGTAACAAGGATTTCGATTATCCTCTCCGATTCAATCGATTTCGATGGTATGTTCTTCAATCCCTCACTGTATTTTAATTGTTTCGGCTTCTGAAACTTCCGTAGCCGGGAGAGAGATTTTTCTTTATAGGGTTTTTGCATATCTATGTCGGTTTTGGTTGATATCTCTCCGTGTTTTAGGGTTCTTATGTTTGCTGATTCGATCTGCTCGGTTTAAGGTCTTGCTCAGCGTGAAATCTTCGATTTGATACTAGTGCGAAAACTGAATCTCGGCTATGAATTTCGTTGATTTTGTGTTTTGATTTCGAGATTATCTCTAGGTTTCTCTTCGTTAGACTTGTTATCTTGTGCAATTTTATGCTCAATTGTGTTGATTCGACTGCTACAAGTCTAAAACCGTGAAATCTTTTTGCCGTTGTGAATTCTGATTAGTCGTTTAATCAGAATCTCACTCTGTTTTGTGCTAACAGATGCCTAGTGCGAGCTCCGATCCATTAGACAAGGACTCGGAGCCTTTCGTGGAGGTGGATCCGACCGGTAGATATGGTCGGTACGATGAGCTCCTGGGCTCAGGCGCCGTGAAGAAGGTCTACAGAGCCTTTGACCAAGAAGAAGGCATAGAAGTCGCGTGGAACCAAGTCAAACTGAGATGTTTCTCCGACGACCCAGCCATGATCGAGAGGCTTTACTCGGAGGTCAGGTTGCTTAAGAGCCTGAAGAACAATAACATCATCGCCTTGTATAAAGTGTGGAGAGACGAGAAAAACAACACCTTGAACTTCATCACCGAGATTTGTACCTCCGGGAACCTGAGAGAGTACCGGAAGAAGCACAGACACGTCTCTATGAGAGCTTTGAAGAAGTGGTCAAAGCAGATACTCAAAGGCTTGGATTATCTCCACACACACGAGCCTTGCATCATCCACCGAGACCTCAACTGCAGCAATGTTTTCGTCAATGGAAACATCGGCCAGGTAATACATACACAAACCTCATAAATCACGCTATGTTTTTTTGTAGTCAAAAGCCACTCTCTTTCGTTGGGTTAATGATTTGAGTTTTTTTTTTGTCTTGATTGAAAACCAGGTCAAGATTGGTGATCTTGGTTTAGCTGCAATCGTGGGGAAGAACCATCTAGCTCATTCGATCCTCGGGACACCAGAGTTCATGGCTCCTGAGCTATACGAGGAAAATTACACGGAGATGGTTGACATTTACTCGTACGGGATGTGCGTTTTGGAGCTTGTTTCACTCGAGATTCCATACAGCGAGTGCGATAGCGTCGCCAAGATATACAAAAGGGTGAGTAATGGAGTCAAACCAGAGGCTCTGAACAAAGTAAAGGATGTAGAAGCCAAGACCTTTATTGAGAAGTGCATTGCGCAACCCAAGGCTAGACCTTCTGCAGCTGATCTTCTTCGTGACCCATTCTTTGATGGGATAGTAGATGATGACGAAGAAGAAGGAAACAATGACAATAATGGAACTGGTCGTATTGTTTCTTGATGATGAGAGATACAATGATTAGTTTGTTTCTGTCTTATGGTGTGAGTCTATGTTTACATTTTGAGAGGCATTGTTTCGGTTTTTTCCTTTCAATTCTTTTTTTTTTTGATTGTACATAACTGTTGGATTCGACATGGAAATTACACAGCTTTTCATTTTAGTTTATAACTGATTCCAAACATGAGATAGTGCGGAATCTGTAATTTTATTTGAATCTTTGAGAAAGTTTTGTAAACTATAGTATTTTGTTTTATGTTTTCCCATTTGCAAAACAATAATTTCTCATTGTTATCTGTTGAAGGATACTCGTCGATTGATGGATTTGAATTTGCAAACTTTCTAAGCTCTTGTTTTAAACACAGAGTTGTTGCTTAAAACTGTTAAGTTTTGTGGGCCATGTAGCTCTTGTTAAGTGCAGGGCCTGATCTTTGGCCCGATTTTGTTTGATGCTCTACCTATTGCAAAACAATAGTTTCTCGTCGATTTAACAACTTGCAAACTTTTTAAGCTCTTGTTTTTCCCCCAAAACAATTGAAACTTGAGACTCTTAGAACCAGTTCCCGTATGATCTCGAACTTTGTTTTGGCATTAGTTTAACTTAAAGATGATATTTTGCCATACAAATTTTGTTACGCTTTTTCTTCACAAATTTCTTCAAAGAAATCATTTTTCCTAATTTATTTTTTATTCACGAATTATGATTTTAAACTTCATACCTGCGAATTCTGGATTAAATCTAAACAGTTTAATACATGAATTCATATAAAAACTAATAGTGAGAAAATTATCCAAGTCTGGTTTAAAATATTTTCATATGCATTCGGAGTCAATTCTAATGCAATTATTTTAAATATATAATTATCTGGCTTCGACGACCATCGTTGATGCTGCCTTGCTTGTTGGTGTTGCATTGCTTGTTGATGCTGCATTGCTTGACGATGCAACATTATAAAGAACATTCCCGAGAGCGTAATAGCCTGGTGGGTTCGGCTGCAGCATCGACTCTGTTTGGCTTACGAGCATCAGCACCACCGATGGCATTATTGGTCTATCCTCTGTACGATCTTGAATACATAAGAGACCAATATGTAAACACCGTTTGACTTCCTGTGATGATGAATCCAAATCCAAGATGGGATCTATGACATCTGCCCATTCTCCTTCCTTCCATTTATTGAAGACCTGTTCATGAAAAATAATTGTCACTCAAATTGTATCAGAAGCAAAATGTTTGAACATACTTACGTGTGTGAGAAGACTGATGCCGTTGTTCGCGTCGGCAAATCCTTTGTTTTTCATACCGGTTAACATCTCCAGCATCAAGACCCCAAAACTGAAAACATCTGATTTCTCAGAGTATGTCCCATCAAAGGAGTATTCCGGAGACATGTACCCACTCCATAAAGAAAGAAAAATATATAAAAAGATTAAATTCTAAAGTTATGAGTAGCTCTTTCAAAAGAAAAACTGTTTGCTATTTCCAAAGATGATAATTGTTTCGATTACTTACTAGGTTCCGACCACCTTTGTCGTCTCAACTTCGTTCTCTCCCCTATTAAAGATCCGAGCCATCCCAAAATCCGAGATCTTTGGGGTCATTTCTGTAGCAAGCAAGACGTTGCTTGGTTTCAAATCGCGGTGGACTATCATGGTCGGCGAGTCGCGGTGAAGATATGATAGACCACGGGCTATGCCTTTGGCAATCTCGAACCTCCTCGGCCAGTTTAGCTCAGAGCTTTGGTTTTTGTCTACAAGTAGATTTCAAAAAAGTCAGATTGGGTCAACGTACTTCTTACAAAAGACATTGAACTTTTAGTCCACAGTATACTCACCGAAGAGATAAAGATCAAGGCTTCGGTTCTCCAAGTACTCATATATTAACAGCTTCTCGTCTCTGTTAAGACAGTAACCCAGAAGTTGAACGAGGTTGACGTGTTTAACCTTTGTGATCAGTCTCAGCTCGTTCTTGAACTCATTGATCCCTTGACCAGATATACGTGATAGTCTTTTAACAGCAATATCTTGACCATCAAGTATTCCCTGCTACCACACATTTTAATAAGTTATATGCAACACAAACTAGTGATAGATCCTAAACTTAAAAAATAAAAATTCACTATCTTATTTATATATTTTACCTTATAGACAACACCGAAACCCCCTTTTCCAAGCTTGTTGGAATCAGAGAAATGGTTGGTGGCCAGGGAAATAGTTTCGAAATCCATTAATGGAAGTTCCAAATTCTCCATTGTGATCTCTCCAGACAAGAGTTCTGTGGCAGAGTCGGAACTTCGGATCTCTTCAAAGAAATCCATTAATCAGAAATTATGAGGAGTTCATGATAGAACAGAAATCTAACAGCTAAACAAAGATAATCAACAAGTTTTATCAAACAATTTACCAATAGATGTTGTGGCTGCTCTTGCTCTTGCTCTTGCTTGCTTTTTCTTTATACTCCAGTAACAAAATATGGCACTGGAAATAATTAATAAACCCACTCCAATACTCAAGCAGGCTATTAATAATTTTTTGGGTTTCTTCTTCTCTGAAAATAAAAAAATAAGGTGAAAGAGTCTAATATAAAATTTGTCTCTTAAACAGTTAAACTATATTTAAAACTATAGAATCTTATTCTTAATACTAATTAGTTACACACAAGTGGTGAAAAAACAGTTAGTGTGTACCGTGAATTCTGACATAAAGAAACTGATTGACGTTGATGACGTATCTCCGAACATCCAAGAGCTCAGCGGTCCATTGCATACAACCCGATAAACCATTGCCAACTTGCTTAGCAATAATGGCAAACGCAGTGCAGCTACAATTACGTAAACACATCTTCTCACATTCGTTACGCTCAATTCCCCAGTGCACGCTCGCATTACTAGTATCAGGATACTTAATATTACTCAGCGGAGTAAATTTATCTCCACTACAGCTCAGTCGTCTCTTCCTCACACACCCATCTCCCCTGTTTCCCGACGCCCATGCATGCGGGTCCTTGGGCACAAACCCTCTCATACAGTTACACACGCCCTTGTCACAGTAGCTGTCCGGACCACAAAAATTGTAATTTTCGCAACGGTCAGCTGCTGATACCCACAACGTGTCCCATTTTCCGCTTTTGGCATTCAACACTAACAGTTGTATTCCTCCCGAGGCACTTAATCTAAGAACGGATTTGGATTTTATATCAGTCCAAGAGAAGAAAAAAGTTACCTCTTCCCTGGTAGCTGTTAGGGTAAATGTGATATAGCGGGAAGGGTTTTCTCGCGGAATGCCATAAGGGAAAGCTCCAAACCACGGGCTGAGCCTGTTGATGGGAGAGGTCCCTTTCCAAGTGAAAATTGCCGGGAGCCCTTGAAATTGACTTACAGTGTCGAATCCAAATGAGAATTCGCCACTTGATGGATCATTAGCATTTTTCCATGATCTGAGCTCACTACTATGCCCCCTTCTGCGCGTCCAACCGAGTTTCATATTCGGTAGTAAAGTATTGGTTGGAAAATCGAAACTTTGCCACAAAAAAGTATCCGGATTACTGTTGCTGGAGTGACGCAGCACGAAATTGCCATCAGCGAGAAGCTCGGCCACTAACGGAGATCTCTCTTTTTTCTCCGTCACATTTGTTGACCAAACAAGGGTGTCAGTTTGGTCGAAGAGGAGGATATTACTATTCCTGATTCGGAGGGTTCCCATAGGTTTAGAGAGAGGTTTGTCTCTATTTGCAACCCAGACATAGGTTCTTCCAGGGACTGCCTTGAACCAAATCCCGATCGAGATACCAACGATCCAAACTTGAATCAGGTTTGAAGAAACCAAGCTCGAAGACAGCACCATGAGACACAATGGTTCGGTTGGCAGACAGGGGAAGAGATTCTGTCGACGACAGAACCTTACTTTCACTCGAGATGGCGGCAGACCCAAGAGAAATCAACTCATTTGGCTGAAAAAAACCTAACTCGAAAACATTGGTAGTAGAGGGAAATGTGTTGTTGCTTTCGAGTGTGATAATGTCGGATTCAAAACAAGGTATAAGAAGTAAAAAAAAGAAGATGAAAGAAGCGAAAAAGATCTGAGCCTCATCTCTCGATTCTCTCTCCACCAAGCAAGTTTCAAAATCTCTCTCGCTCTCTCTCTTTTCTCTTTCTCTGGGATAGTTTGCATTACAACTTTTTAAGTAATTAGTACAAAGCTTATTGCAGTTGCACAAGATTTTGTACCTATTACGTTCTAGCTTGTTGACATTACAACTTTTTGCCATGTCTTAATAAATTGGAGGTTGGTTTTAGATATATTGATATCTTTAGACTTGGTTCAAATTGAAACATGAGGTTTAAACCAATCTCAAGATTCACTTTTCTTAGTTTGCACAAATTCATAGCAAATCACAAACTCAGTATTAGTAACTAAACTGGTTACTGGTGTACTAACTAGACACCCAAAAGAGAAAATCTGGGGGAAATTGGAGAAGANATAAATAATAAATAATAAATAATAAATAATAAATAATAAATAATAAATAATAAATAATAAATAATAAATAATAAATAATAAATAATAAAGAGTTAATTATGTGTATATATACCCATATTGGAGAAAAATTGGCAAACTGACTAAGGTTTTCGAAAAACAAAAGGTGATGTAGCGCGGGGGAGAGGAAAAGTCGAATGAACCCTTTCCGTAAACGCCACCTCAGCGCTGACTTTGGCGAAGAGAATCGATGTTAGATTATAGCAGATCTATGTAGGATTTCGTAGGTTCGTAGGGTGGTGGTGGGAATTAATCTTAGCCACATGATGAAGTTCCCGCCAAATGATGAAGTGAATCAGCCACTTGAGCAATTAATGCCCGATATCTGTAGGATTCGCGTAGCAGACTTACGTTTTGTGTAAGTATCGTAGGGGGTGAGTTTTTAGGGTTTGTGGCTCGCTATATAAACGGTTAACCTATGGGCAAAGGATAGGGGAAGAGTAAACACAATTATTACCCAGAAAAACTTGGAAATATCCAAAGGTGACTGCAAGAACATTAAAGAGATTTGCGCTGAGGGGTTGGTAGAGAGAGATAACCTGCGCTCATCGACAGGTATTTCATTAACGTAAAGCTTTAATACTCCCAATGATTGGGATTTTAGACTCAATGAATGGTTGTTGCCATTAATGGTGTCTGGTCCCCCCGAGAGCCATTAATGTCATATGGGTTTGGGTGGAAGGAATACCCTGGATAAGGTAAATGTTAACATACCAAAAATTATGTTGGCTTTCAGGTCGAAGATGGGTCGACTTGTAAGGCTTCTGCGGGGGGTGTGGGAAAGAGCGTCCGGTGGCGAATGGAATTTCCAGGTCGATGGGAACGAGCTTAGCTACGGTATTATGATCCAGGAAAACGAGAAGTTCAACACCGTCGTGGAGATGGTGAAGGAAAAATACCTACTCGATGCCCATTCAATGGTTGCGCTGACGTACCAGTATCCGGCGTGGATGTTGTTGCTTGAGGTAAGTTTAGCCCGCCTCTCGACATAAATGGGGACGGCGACGTGGAGCTCTTCATGGCGGTCCGGGTTGAGATCGCCCAAATGACGATTTGCGTTACCGTGGGAGCTTACGAAGTAGAACACTATCGGTTTCAGAGGCGGCCTGCGTACGATGTTGGAGGTGGGCCTCACGTGTTTGGAGACCCAAGTTTGTCGTTACATGTCCAACCAACAAATTATCCGGGTAATGCTCATGTTGATGACACCAGATAAGAGCGGTGATGATTTACTCTGTCCTGTTGAAGACGTTAATTGTTATATGATCCTTGGCCAAAAAGGAAGAAGCTAAACATGTTGTTGACGTTTTTTGTGTAGGCCAAGCTTCTGGTTCGAAGGCAACTGCTGCTTTGTAAGATAATTTGTGCGCTTGTTACATATTATTTTGTAGATCTAAACTTATTGTTACATACCTAACAATAAGTTTGGTTATTTGTTGCAGGGGTTGCTCCATCGCATACCCGCGCGCAGTCGATAAGGGAAAGGGGAAGGCAACATTTAACGACAACGCCATGGACACAGCTACTGGGCTAGACGTCTGCTAAAACAATGGTGAAACGTCTGATCCCTTTATAGATGAAACATATGATAGTGACTCATCAGATGACAGTCTTTCCGGGGGCGGTGAGCCGAGTAAACTATATTTGCATCTTTAATATACAATTGTGTGCACCCAACTCATCTGTGCACGGTTGATGAAAGAGGCGGATTCCAGAGGCACGCTACAATGGGGGTTATCAGTGGAATGATGCGGCAAAGATACCGCGGGAGAGGAACCGGTCCCCAGCCAAATGATTTAAGGGAGATGGTGCGTGACGGGCACGATGTCCCAATATCATACTGGAAGGCATGGAAATCCTGCGATATGGCGTTGGATTCGGCGAAGGGTAAGACTGGCGAGTCTTACAAACACCTGCCTGCATATTTACAGCAACTCGTCGCCACAAATCCTGTGACCATTGCTACGATAGAGACATAATACCAGGAAGGAATTGGTCAGTGATTTAAGTACATTTTCTTTGCGATAGGCACCTGTATCGAAGGGTTTCCTTGCATGAGGAAAGTGATTGTAGTTGACGGGACACATCTACGGGGCAAGTACGCAGGGTGTCTCATCACCGCAAGCGCACATGATGCCAATTACCAGATTTACCCTTTGGCATTTGCTGTCGTGGATGGAGAAAACGATAATGCCTGGATTTGGTTCTTCAGAAAATTGCAGGATATTGTACCCGACGAGGATCAGCTGGTGTTCGATTCTGATTGGCACAATTCCATATATCACGGATTGCGGAAGGTACTAGTTATTTTGGTCTGTCAATATTAAATTTAGACGCGTTAAATATATTGATGGTGGGGCAAAAAAAAATTTAGACGTAGCTTTGGCTTCGGGGGTTTTGTTAGTCATCACTCAAGTTGCTAGCGGTTAATGTTTTTGTTGGCGGTTAGTACGAAATGATCATGGCCTCATATTGTTTTGGTATTTACGTCAGGTGTACCTCCGAGCAAACCACTGTGCGTGCATTGTCCATTTGCAAAGGAATGTCCAATCGATCTTCAAGAAAAAGTAGCTGGGCTACTTGGTGTCAAAAGCCGCTCGCACCTACCGACTTGCAGACTTCAATGTCCACTTCTCTGAGATATCCAGCATTGACCGCAACTGTGCAGACTACTTGACCATGATTGGGTTCGAGCACTGGGCCGTTCACACTCAGCGGGGAAACGATACAATTTAATGACGAGCAACATAGCGAAGTCCTTAAACGCGGTTCTAAACGATGCACGCGAATACCCAATAATTCCGCTAGTAGAATACATACGGGCAACCCTTATGGGAAGGTTCACAATCCGAAGCGGTGCCGCCGGGAAGGTGACAACCAGTCTGACACCTAAGATTGAACTTCTGGTGACTAAAAACTTTGAGACCTCAACAGGTTTTAGCGTCCAATGTATCAACGAAAGGGAGTATGAAGTTCGTGACAAGGAGGGGGTCCCGTACCACGTTGATTTGTGTATGAACACATGTTCATGCTGCTCTTTCCAAATGTTAGCCATTCCTTGCACGCATGCGGTAGCGGCTGCCATTAGGGCGAAGGTAAAGGTGGAGACGCTAGTGACGGATGAACTAACAAGTGCTTATTGGAAAAAGACTTACAGTGGCATCATATATCCTGCAGCTGAGTACCGAGAGGAAACTTCGGTTTTGGAGGGCGTCCCAGAACTACAACTTCAGCCACCATCCACCAGACGCCCCCCGGGGCGTCCACGCAAAAAGCGTATCTTCTCACGCGGCGAGTTCACGGTATGTTTTCGTTTACCCCTCATCATTTTGTATAGCTGGCTAATAATATTATTGTCGGTAGTTTTCACACTGTAGATAACATTACTTTAAATTCTCTCAGCGTGGGACAACTTCTCGTCTGAATGTCTGTGGCCGATGTGGTGGCTTAGGCCACAACCGCGCCACTTGCAGGATGCCTATCTAGTTGGTCGACATAAAGGGGAAAACACTCGACGTAGTAAGTTTTTTGTATATGTCGGAGTTGGGGCGACAGATTTTCAAATATATGTATGTTTAAATGTAAAATCCATCGGCAAGACCACATCGTAGTCCCATATCCAAATAACTTTGTAAAATACTTGGAATGGGAACTGAAATAGTTTGCCCCTATAATGTAAAAAGGTTTGGAAACTCCAAGTTAAGTTTGTTAAGAATTCTAGTAAGGCAAGTATTTAGTTAGAATCATAAGTATGGTCGCCAACCAAAACGTTAAAGACAAACTTATTTATTAGCAAACCAAACTTATGTTTAACATTGCCATAACAAAAAAGGAAACTGCTAACATATATATTATCAAGGTAACTATGCGTTTGTACAGCTAAATGAATGTTTAGTAAACCCAAAAATATGTGCTTTGTTTGCTTAAGAGACTGTATTCATAACCGGGCGTACAAATGGTCGATAAAATTATATGTTTCCGTCTAACTAGATTGTTAGCATGGTAAACTTATGATTAACTTCTCGATAATAAAAAGGGTAATAGTTAACATATTGTTTAGCACTACAACCAAATAATTGAATGAATCCATCAAATCCGGTCATGGCGTGCGCCTGAATGAGTAGAATGGTTGTCACGGCTGAGTTCGAACCGTCGAAATTCTGAGGTATGCCCTTCACCCTCTCCAAGTAATATGGCTTCCCAACACAGTCCTGTGGTGCAACCCCCAAGGCCTTCGTGATAAGTGGGAGCATCATGGCTATGGGTGCAAGGTCTTTCTTCAAGAGGTTGTCGATGTAGTAACATGTGTTGCAGTCAAGAATGTAGATGTAGCAAGCTGGAATGTCGACACAGACCCCTATCCAGTGTTTTCGGTAAACGAAGAAAGGGAAGTACACCTTCTCGATAGGCGGGTCTAGTTCGTCTGCAGTTCTAAGTTGTCCAAGAAACTCTTCCGACATTACAAATCTATGCTTGTCCTTGGTCGCAAGTTTTTTGAATCTTGAGTGATGACGCATTATCATGGCGGGGAAACGGGAGTAAAAAAACGTGAAGTGCTTGGCCATAGCCGCATAGACACACGACGCATGAAGTACATAAGGGCATCAACGACCTGGGTGGACAAAACCAGGGTCAGGTATGTTTAAATTTGTTAAAAACCCTTTCATAGAACTCTACCTTAGGGAGCATAAGCTTGGTCCGCCCGACAATCTCAGAAATATTTTGGTTAGTGAGAGTGATACCGTCTCCAAATTTCACAACCCTGATACAGATGCGTTTAAGTCAAAATTTAATAATTTGTGTGGGTAAAACATAAATTAGCTTCGATTTATAGCATATTACATGTATTTTTTCAGCTTCTCGAAGAGTATAACATATTTGGCTCCGTAGTTCACATCCGGGTCAGACCCAAGTAAAACAAACTGACCCGTATTTGACTTCGTTATCGCCTTGAAGGCGCAGTGGTAGTCATGTAATCCAATAGGCTCTGACTTCAGCCTTTTGCTATTCCTCAGCGCGTCACCTTCACCCTCACCCTCCACAACAAGAGAGTCTTTATCAGCTAACGGATCCTTAGGCTGGACGTCTGTGTCAACCTACGATAATTCCATACACAATGATTCACTATTTTTTGGCATATGAAATAAAAGTGTTATCGACAAAAAACCTTATGAAGGTCCGAGATTGCTAAGGTCTCGCCCACCTCCGAATTACCCCCGACATCAGCAATCTGTGTGACGCCGTTTCCGTCGTTCCATATATTTTTAGCTTCACTATTATTTTCCTGTAGGAAAATAAGTTAGCGAAGTAAATATGGATTTTAGCTCTCTAATATTCCATTAGGGCATGCGTTACATCGATTTAGCGAGTAACCCGGAGTGTTTCCTTCGACAATAAAAGTTTTAGCGATCCAATGACATCCTTGACTACGGCTGCGTGATATGGTTGCGGTGTATGGCCTGTTGCCACCTCCTCGGGTCTCAACCCAGATCCTTCCGAGGAACACCTTTGGGGGACATTATTATTCCTTCCCGGGGCTGGTTTAGTGGGGGCTTGTATGGATACAGACTTCTCCAAATACCTTACGACCGCCGCGATGACGGCTTCTGATACTGCCCTCACAATCCCATCTCTTATCTCTCTGACAACCATGGCTTCCATATATAGGACCGCCGCTTTAACCTCCCCCTTGACTTTTTCAGCTACGAGGTCAGCAATCACGTTCGCGCCTACTTCCACAGTGGATGCGGTTGCGCCAACATCTACCACCTTGTCTTTCAACTTCTTCTCCTTCGCCAATTTCCGCTCTTCCCTCATCCTTGCAAGGTCACACGCAGATAGACCTCCGGTGAACATATTTTTCTCAAAGTTGAAACCCTCACCAATCAGGCGAACCATGTTGGTTACGCACTCATCTTCTTCATCGTCTGACCATCCCAAATCCATGTCCCCATCTAAGGGCGGATCTCTAACCAGAATGATAGAACAGACGGGCACCTGTGAAATAATCATGGTAAAAATCTATTATCTACTAATAGTATATATAGATAACAGACTCACTACTAACGAAAATCAGATATGAGAAAATTTAACGAGCACATGAACAATTATCCCGATAAAACAATTTTTATCTGCTATAATGAGGAATGAATGAGGCAATAAAACAGATACGAGAGTCATGTATGTTATTAGCATAACATTCACCGGTAAAATTAGCGGGGTACGAACATTATTATCTGTTATTAGCCCAGATGGTGAAAAAAAAACTAGATGCGGGGAACATATATGATAATTGTTAATTTGCAAATTGGCGACTATCATGTCTGTTGGTTAGTGAATAATCGTTACCTGACAACCCTCATCGATTTCCCTCGCTTGGCATGGGCTCAGTCCAAGTTTGGGATTTTCCGATTTAGCGGACTTCTTGCCACGGCTGCCAACATCGTCCTCAACATCGTCTTCATCAGGGGACTGTTCTCCAGGAGTTGTTCCCCATTGCTGTCCACTTGCTCACCGGTCTCGTCATCTTCTTCGTCGGAGAAGGAGTCATCTGCGTGGTCTATCTCAACGACTTCGGTGAGTGCTGGAACAGCTTCCACCATCACAAGCTGAATCGCATGGACAAATCCTTTGAGGGCAACTGTGCTCTGAGCGAGTGCGAGCAGGTCTCTCCCCTTTATACTAGAGATGACCAAATCGAATGAAACCCTACCCCATGGGTATGAGAGGAAAAAATCCAGATCTCTTATGAGCTCTGCATGCTCTTTCACGATCTTTGGGTTGTGCGACGTCGGGCATAAGACTGAAGCAGTCAACGCCAGGCACGCGTACTTGACTCGGATCTCCTTTCCCAGGATGGTTTTTTTTAAGCATCTTTATGACGGCGTCGACAGTGACTGTCTCTAGAGTGCCAAACAATTCTCCCCAATACGGCTTCTCTCTCACCGGATTCTTTTTTTTTCCGGTTGGGCTTCTGGAATTTCCCACACGGTAAACCGGTGACTATTGCGAATTCTCTCAAAGATACCCTGACAGGTTTGCCGGCGAACATGAACCATATTTCGTGTTTCCGCCCCAGTCATAACAATCTAGTAATTAAGAAGTGGCCAAAACTGCCGGAAAATGGAGGCTTCTCCGACGTCGCAATTAGCCTGCCGAACGACGATTTTTTGAGGATCTCCGCCTCTTCCTCCCGTAATGCAGACATAATTGTGCTGATTCTTTTGGCAGTCTGGTAGGTAGTCAGCCGTTCGCTGGCTGGTTCCTCTCCGGCAGCGAAAATTCGATCCGGGAGATGAAGCGATTGTTGCGATTCTTGCGAGGGAGAAGTGTTAAAGAGTCGGCGAAAACAAAAGAAGAATATAAGTGTACAGTTTGGAAAGGAGCATCGCCGAGGACTAACTCATCATGTCTGTCTCCGATTTGGTTGCTGGTTTTTTCGCTTGTAGCTTCTGCAGCCGAATATCTCTTTTCCGACAACGCAACCCTAACTTTGTCAAAAAAAATTTTTCCTTCCTCCAATTTCCTCAGAAACAGTTTTTGAAAAATAAAATTTCATTTGGAAACCCGAAAAGTCGTCTCGTCATGATGACATCTTTTCCCTCCAATATAATTTTTTTGATTATATCTAATTAACTCTCTCTTGTGTATATCTAGAGTATCTGTACATACAAAATCTTGCCTAGATACACCATATCAATGCTATGGATACGATTATCGTATCTAAGGGTATAGACAATGTAAGGTTAAAAATTTGTCAAACAGTGAGATTGTTAGTTTGCAAATTTCTTTGCAAATTTGGTTAAAGAGTCTAAATACTCGATAATAAATAATAAATACTCAATAGTAAATAGTAAATAGTAAATAATAAATAATAAATAATAAATAATAAATAATAAATAATAAATAATAAAT
>PKMM01053132.1:683362-694130 GCA_002933915.1 Eutrema heterophyllum
ATATATATATATATACTGTGTAGAGTACGTAAATTAATCAAAATTCACCATGTAAAAATTATTAAGGAGCTAAAAATAAAAATAAAAAACTAAAGAGTCCGGTTTTGATAGTGTACCATAAGAATATTTGACTAAGGAAGTTTGATATCAAAAAGAAAACATTTGACCAGAGTAATTGGGTTTCATAGTCCATTTTTCTAGAAATAATTTGGTTATGGGGGCAGAAAAAGAATTATGAGTGGGGGCATCAATTTAATACTTTGATAATTTGCACTAATCTAACAAAATTGACTGGTGGCATTGCCCCCTTCTTGGACTAAGTAGATCCGCCCATGGAGTCAACTATTTCTATATATCTGACTAGTCAATATATACATTTTTTTTTATATATATTTTTAAGCATGGAATACTGTTTGTTTCTAACCGATTTCTGTGGAATGGTGATATCCAATAAGGATGAAAATATTTGTTGTTGACCCAAAAAATTATTCTTGAAACCCCAAAAATTATAATTTTGTTTACTAAGAGAAAATATGTTTTTATTTGAAGGTATGCAAATTTTCTCTTAGTTTTCAACATTTCACGCGGATGCACTCTATTTAAATGTAGATGGTGGTACAATAACGGAACTAATATACCTATTATATTATATGTCATGATCGATCCCATTATGTTATTTTTTTGTTACAAAAAAGTAAAAGCCTTCATATTGCAGTTTTAGGTTTAGAGATTGATCTTACTACACTACCGAGATGTTTTATTACTAAATTAAGAGAATCGTATCGACAATCTATAACTAACACTAGATTTTTGATGAATTTTTTTTTTTTTTTACTATGATGACATATCTATTTCAGAGTTTAGATTTGTATATATTCATCAAATGCTTTTACACCATGTTTAATATCCACAGCTGGTCAACGGAAGAATTTTTTTTTTGTTTTTTTTAAATACCTCATTTTTATTATTAATTTTGGTTTCAAAAGATTATGACCATAGTAAAAAAAAAGGAAATATTAGAAGCTTACTTCATATTAAATAAGTAAAGATTAGACCACCAGTAGATGTGGTATCTAAACAAACCGAACCATCAGCTTCGATTTAGTAAAGACGAAGATACACGGACAGCAGTTAGCCACGACCACCTCTATTACCGCGACCTCGTTTACCACGACGCTACAGACCGCCATACCATCTCCTTAGCTTTCGCTGAGGGTTTTACCGGTCTTTCTCTTAGGATTCTTTTCCCCGCCGGCGTCATAAGAGCCGTGGGGTCAGAATCGTCATCTAAAACCCGTGTTTCTTCCTCGTCATCTGGGGAATCCAAAGAGGCAAACCGGTTTGAACTCAAAGCATTGGTGGACGAGGATCTACGGATGCTATGCCCCGCAAGAGTAGAGGAAGAGGAATTTTGATTAGTAGTGTCTATCTTTTTTGTTAAGACCATGGAACCAGTATTGCAGCTAGTAGAATTCTTTGTGACCTTAGGTGTAGAAGATGGCTTCGAGGCAACGGATTTATCACCTAGCGCAGAGAAACTAGGAGGAATAGTGGTCCCATGTTCTGAAACTTGCGTGACAATGTCTGTTACGTCCGATTCATTAGCAACGGAGAAAGACTCTTTCTCCCTTTCTTTAGCATCATCAACAATCAAGTCATCAGCCACAATAACTGGGGTTTCTGATATAGTTGTACTCACATAGTCTGTAGGAGCAGAATTGGAGGTTTCATTTGCATTCAAAATCAAGCACCGAGATGCTTTGTGACCCAGTTGTCCGCACTTGCGACATTGTGAGGGCAGCCATGAGTATATGACATCCACCATTGTAATTGCATTGTTTTTATCCACTAAAGCAACCCGTTGTGGGAATGCTCTGTTTAGCTTTACCTCTACCAGGAATTTTGGTTCTCCTATATGTGTTGGATCAAGCCACGGCTTCTCCGTTAACATAGGTTCACCAATGCCCGATGCAATCCATTTAATCCCTACAATAGAATAAAGCTGGTACGGGATGTTCTTGAGAGTTAACCACACATGTACTGTAGTAATTTCAGGTAGGGAAATAGTTTCGGCCGGTGTCCAATTCGACACGAACATCAAGCAATCGTCGAAATGCCAGCCCCCTCTGGAGAACCCATTTTCGGGTTGATTCATCAGGGATATGAAACAAGTAGGAAGATTCTCCTAATTGTTGAGTGAAGATCCTACACCTTTTTCCCCAAATTCGAGTAACTACCGCTTGTATTAATCCACGAGAGGGAGCAGAACAACAGTAAAACTGTCCAATAATGAACTCTTTCTGATTCTCTAAACCACCTAATAGGATGTGGCTGGGAATTGTTACCTTAGGGGTTCCATCTTCCATGAACTCAGGGATTGTTACTCTGTGAAGATTACGCATCGATTGGTTCATTTTCGCGGCCCATGGATACTCTTTTGAATGTTCCTTAAGAGCAGCTATCTCCGTTTCTGACCCGAATGAAGCCGATGAAGCAGCCATGGAGACACGATGTTGCTGCGAAGGATTTCCAGCCATCAAAGCTGGCCAAGGCAAGCTTGCATTATCCGTAGCCACCTGTGTCGATTGATGAGATGTAGAAGTAATAATCAAAGGCTTCTCCCAAGCTCCTTTACCTAAAGAGGGAGGAGGTTGAATCTTCTCAGATCTTAGAGGAGCATATGGGGCAACAACATCCAGTGGAGAGGGAGTTGAATTTCCAATTTCCAGAAGCTTAACAACAGCTTCATCAGGATTTTTCTGGCTGTGAGGAGACGCAAACTCAGACACATCCATGATGGGTGGAGGCTCGCCGTAGACCGATGCAGAGATGGTGACTGCTTGAGTTTCCTCAAAGACGGTCTCCGCCTCTAAGCCCTTTTCCACTGACGAATCTGTTGGAAGAGGAGGCGACGAGGGTGGAAAAATTTGCGACGAAGGTTTTCCTGCAGGAGAAATCTCGGGAGAGCGCTGGAAGGGGCGGTTCGCCGTGAACAGATTGAGATGCAGCCAGCGAGAATCCGGCGAATCGACGGGCATGCTCGTACCTCCGATCGAGTTTTTGGTTTCGGGAAGCATCACCTCTGAGGTTTGCACCGTCGGCGAGACTGGTGAGAAGAGGAAGACAACGCGGAAGGAGGAAAGATGGGGCGCAACAACGGAGACACGTCAAAGCGAGGTGAGACGACGGCGGCTTCTTTTCTCTCTCTCTCTCTCGCATCTTAGAGTTTTTTGAAGGTGGATATGCATACAACAGGTCTGTTCGGCGCATGACCGTTGCGGCCAGCGTCAGCGACACAAAAAAACAATATATCTTTGTTGTTTGTAACGCAAGATTGTGGAGAGCAGTGTCGCCGGTGTTAATAATAAGAGACGCAACGACAAGAAATGGGTCGCTGGAAATTTCAGCGGCAGCTGCGACTCCTCTCAGCGGTTAATTTCAACAGTACGACATCACCTTTATCTCTCACCATCGTAATATTTAGCTTCATCAGCGTCTTTTTTTCTTGTCGCACAATGTAGACGCAACGGTCGTGTGCCGAACAGACCCAACATATGTATAAATCGACCAAAGGAGGAAAAAAATAATTGAGCTCTATTGGGCCTAAAAACAACTGGGCCAGGATGTTACAGAAATGTTGGAAAAAAATGATCATTCGAAAATCTTTCAGTGGCGGATTAGCGAACAATCATCATACACCATAGTTGCTTTTCCCTTGTCACCTAGCGCAAACTTCCTAGTCGAATAGTTTCTCCCTTCACCAATAGAAATCCCACCAACTGTCGATGGAATAGAACAAACACGAATAATACTCTCGTCAGCTTGCCCAGTGTTCGGTTCGCCAGTCACNGGCGGTTCGCCGTGAACAGATTGAGATGCAGCCAGCGAGAATCCGGCGAATCGACGGGCATGCTCGTACCTCCGATCGAGTTTTTGGTTTTGGGAAGCATCACCTCTGAGGTTTGCACCGTCAGCGAGACTGGTGAGAAGAGGAAGACAACGCGGAAGGAGGAAAGATGGGGCGCAACAACGGAGACACGTCAAAGCGAGGTGAGACGACGTCGGCTTCTTTTCTCTCTCTCTCTCTCGCAGCTTAGAGTTTTTTGAAGGTGGATATGCATACAACAGGTCTGTTCGGCGCATGACCGTTGCGGCCAGCGTCAGCGACACAAAAAAACAATATATCTTTGTTGTTTGTAACGCAAGATTGTGGAGAACAGTGTCGCCGGTGTTAATAATAAGAGACGCAACGACAAGAAATGGGTCGCTGGAAATTTCAGCGGCAGCTGCGACTCCTCTCAGCGGTTAATTTCAACAGTACGACATCACCTTTATCTCTCACCATCGTAATATTTAGCTTCGTCAGCGTCTTTTTTTCTTGTCGCACAATGTAGACGCAACGGTCGTGTGCCGAACAGACCCAACATATGTATAAATCGACCAAAGGAGGAAAAAAATAATTGGGCTCTATTGGGCCTAAAAACAACTGGGCCAGGATGTTACAGAAATGTTGGAAAAAAATGATCATTCGAAAATCTTTCAGTGGCGGATTAGCGAACAATCATCATACACCATAGTTACTTTTCCCTTGTCACCTAGCGCAAACTTCCTAGTCGAATAGTTTCTCCCTTCACCAATAGAAATCCCACCAACTGTCGATGGAATAGAACAAACACGAATAATACTCTCGTCAGCTTGCCCAGTGTTCGGTTCGCCAGTCACAGTGGGATTGGGTGTATCATCAAAGGCAAATGCATGGCACTCATCATCTGACTCGTACCCAGATCATCCCCCATCTATTGGTCTTCATATGTTAAGTTGTTTGCATTGGTTGTAGAAATTTATTGGAGAGATTTTTGAATTTTCAAATAGATTTTCCGTTATTAGTTAGGTTAGTGATTGGATAGCATAGACTTGATTAAAATATAGAAGCTACAACCTAGCGCGGCCTGACGTAACCAGCTTTATCTCTTCGGTTTCGCCGACACGCGCCACGCAAGAATAAAAATGGGAGGACCGACAAGTAATAGTTACTTGGTGCATAATTTTTTTAACAGGTTATATTCCATTTTTCTTCCTTCTCCAAGACGCCTAATTCATCAAATATTAGTTCCGGCAATATAACAAGTTTTTGGAGACTATATCAACCTAAGATCAGATTACTAAATGCGCAGTAAAGTAATCATGCATTGAGAACAAATAAAGATGAAGAACCATATGAATATCCCTGTTAAACAATCATCATATCAATATCGAATTATGCACCCATTGATCCCTTCAACCTAACAAACGAACTACTCACTCATGATGCATGAAACACATCAAGTATGAATTGAAATCATGATAAGAATACTTGTATTAAAAGAGTAAGGTTGAGAAAACTTCTCTATATCGAAGTACAAAGACGAGATCTTCACCTTGAAGCTCTTAGAATCCATATCCATGAAAAACTTGTAAAAACTATGAAGAAAACGTGGCTGTGTTTATTCTAGGGTGGCTCTCTGTTTTGTGAGGCTAAAAACAAGTATATATAGTCCTAAAGTCGACATAGGGTTTCATTAAACCGAAAAGGGAGTTTTTGGGTCGCATGGGTTGCAGGATCGGCCAAGCTTCTGGGCCGAGCTTGGGCCTTCCTCAGAGCTAGACGGACATGTCTTCAGTAAAATCGTATCTTCATGACCACTGCTCCAAATGACTTGAAACCAATTCCATATGAAAGATGACTCAAAATGATATCTTTCCACCAAATATCATCTCAATACATCAACGGGAAGGCATCCAACGAAGGTGAAACTTCTGATGCATTTGTGCTGTCCAATTGGAAAAATCCGTCTTTCTTGAGCTTTAGGTGCTTGGCTGATCTTTTGGACTTGGAAACATGTCTTGGACGTGGTAAACTCCTTTTTGGCTCCATTTTGCATCCTTTTTGATGAGTTGACCTATATAGACTTTAAAACTACAAATACGAGAAAACTACCTCAAAAGGCACAAACCGAATAAAAATGCTTAGATAAAATACTAAAATCCGTATTAAAACAGTAAAATATAGCGTATATCAACTGCCCCAGACTTAGTTTTTTGCTTGTCCTCAAACAAACAAATAAACTAAGAATAGAAAAGAGGTTTGAAAACGCGGAACCTCACCAATTCTTTAGAACGTCGTACTAACCTTCATTGTCGTAAACCAATTGGAACAGATTTGACGTTAGATAGAAACCACCATGTACTTCGCCGTATTGCTTCTCAACTTCCCAATTCCGACCCACATTTTCATAAGGTTACCCAAATCCTCCATTGCTAACTTCTTTAAAGTTAAAGGCGTGCGGTCTCATCGAGGGAGTATTGATCAAAGAACATGTAGACTTTCCTCAATCAAGTTTCCTGCTTCCCTTGATAGTCTTAATTCCGGTTTCTTTCCTCTCCCTTTTTCTCTCTTTCTTAGATCGGTTTTTTTTTTTTTTGCGTTTTGTTTCACGGGATCAAGGAATACGAGACGCGAGTATTGATGGTGTTTGCCACCGAATCCCCGGTTCACTTCTTTTGGCATACTTCCATGAGACACGAGTATTGATGGTTTTTGCCACCGAATCGCCGGTTCACTTCTGCGCCATCCATATCCTTAATGCATTGAAGTACTTAACTGAAGGGAAGAGAGGGAAACCGAACTCACACAGACTTGTCATGGCAGGCTTGAAAAAGGTGTCTTGGTCAATGTATACCAAGCCCCAAGATGAGAAAAATTAAGTTCATCATTAGGTTGAAGCCAGCATTAAATCCTTCGGTTTCCTTAGAGAAATGGGCATTTTTATGGTAGGTCGGTCCACTCACGGTTTTTCCATTAGTAAAAATCTGCGGTCAATCTCTATTAAAACGGTCACTAAAAGCTGGTGTCACACGGTTAGTTCCAAGAAAAGTTCATAATTTCCAACATAATAGTTTTGACTCAATAAAACGACTCAAGAAAAATCATTAAAATGACTCAAGAAAAAGAACATCAAAGAAAAATAAAATGCGTTAGTAAACGATAAATCTCCCCCAAACTTATTTCGCACCGTCCCGGTGTGAAAGTAAGCGATAGAAGGGAGCGGACAGACTGAATAAAATAAAAGAAAAATAAATAAAAGAAAAACTATGACGAAGGGACCTGGATCAGAATGTCGAAGAAACGGAAGATGAAGTCTCATTGTCGTCGGATTCGCGAGAAAGCACCTCTGTCTCATCGGAATCAGCTACAAACTCATCCTCTTGTGGCGCATGGCTGGTGGCGTCGTCATCCATAGCCTTGGTCTGATCGAAACCAAAGATGAGTGAGAGGCTACCTGGCTCGTTGTCCGCTTTCACAGCTCCTCATGTCGTTTTAGATTTCTTGAAGAAATGTGGTACAAACTTCTTGACCACCTTGACGAGTTTGGAGATCATCTCTCCTTGAGTGCGAACTTGGTCTTGAAGAAGTATCCTCTCCTCATGTTCCTTTGCGATAGTGGCATAGAACCATTGGTCTGTGCGGTTCCTCATTGGTGAGGTCATAGGCTGAACCAAAGGAGGAATGTTGGATGATGATGCACCTAAAACCGCGGGGCGTCGAGGCTCTACATCAGGGTGAGAGTTGCGTGCTGCTTTTGCTCAAGCTTTGTAGAAGAAGCTAATCCCTACAATAGGATCTCCCGGTGTACGAATGAACCACATACTTTTAGGAAGGTTAAAAGAAGGGTTACCATCACGTAAACGAGGAAGGTTCTCGCGTGGAAGAAGGATGCATTGTGTCTCCTTTGAATCGGGTTACGTGAACACATAAGCGAAAAGCTTGGACTCTTCAAGCAAACCATCGAGATAACCTTTCGTTTGAAGCCCGACGAGGTCGAGTTTGTTCTCAAATTGAAGCGGTTCTTCATTCCCGAAGTCAACTCCACAATGTAGAAGGATCGCGGTGATAATGCCTCCAAAGTTGTTGTAAGCATTGCTTTCCTTGCGTTCCTTTGAAGCGTCATGCTTAATCGCGATGAAACGTCTAGAAATGATTGAGCCGAGATAGGCTGAACCAAAGGAGGAATGTAGGATGATGATGCACCTAAAACCGCGGGGCATCGAGGCTCTACATCGGGTGAGAGTTGCGTGCTGCTTTTGCTCGAGCTTTGTAGAAGAAGCTAATCCCTACAATAAGATCTCCCGGTGTACGAATGAACCACATACTTCTAGGAAGGTTAAAAGAAGGGTTACCGTCACGTAAACGAGGAAGGTTCTCGCGTGGAAGAAGGATGCATTGTGTGTCCTTTGAATCGGGTGGCGTGAACACATAAGCAAAAAACTTGGACTCTTCAAGCCAACCAGCGAGATAACCTTTCCTTTGAAGCCCGTCGAAGTCGAGTTTGTTCTCAAATTGAAGTGGTTCTTCATTCCCGAAGTCAACTCCACAATGTAGAAGGATCGCGGTGATAATGCCTCCAAAATTGTTGTAAGCATTGCTTTCCTCGCGTTCTTTTGAAGTATCATGCTTAATCACGATGAAACGTCTGACAATGATTGAGCCGAGATTTGCTGTTTCGGGCATGTCCACAAAAGGGGCGGTAAGAATGAAGAACTCATCTCGAAGGACCGAACTATGCTTATTCCAACTGAAAATCGTTTGAGCGATCATTCAATGCATGTAACGGACAGCGGGGTGCGTGATTCGTGACTCCTTTGATGAGTCGGGGTCGAGTTCTTTGTTAGCAAATCGGTTCCAAATGCCATAAGAAGTGATGCTCCTCGTGAAAGTCTTCTTCTCATCACAAGCAAATCCAAAAAGTTCACAAAGATCACCGATGGTTATGGAGTAAGATTGCTCACCAATAGAGAACGAAAGGATCTCATCTTTTGCCGTGATGTTCTCTCCAATGGGATAAACGAGAGATACGGTACATAGAAACTCCCTTGTCAACTTCTCATAAGTCGGATGAGAAAGCTCCATGAAACGTCGGAGTCCAAGCACATCTAGATACCACTTGATATCGTCGCGAAGGCCGAGATGATCAATTGTTTCCCAATCGAGATGAAGTGTCGAGATGATCTTCATGCTGTTCATACCCGCCATGTAATCGGTATCCTCCTCTAGAGCTGGTCCAACGAGTCTCATTTCTACACTCAACGTGTTTTCCCTTCTTCTATCTCGACTAGCCCTTGGCTTCCTCGGTTTGTGCACAGGTTTAGGAGCTTGCTGCGGTTCAGCTACTTGCTCGACCGGCATGAATCGCGTTTATGCGTCTTCCAACTCGTCATCCTCATCTCTCAAGTGGTAGCTCAATGTCTCCTCACTATCTTGCACAACATCTTTTGCATGAAACACAACAAGTATGAATTGAAATCATGATGAGAATACTTGTATTAAAAGAGTAAGGTTGAGAAAACTTCTCTATATCGAAGTACAAAGACAAGATCTTCACCTTGAAACTCTTAGAATCCAAATCCATGAAAAACTTGTAAAAACTATGAAGAAAACGTGGATGTGTTTATTCTAGGGTGGTTCTCTGTTTTGTGAAGCTAAAAACAAGTATATATAGTCCTAAAGTCAACCTAGGGTTTCATTAAACTGAAAAAGGGAGTTTTGGGTCGCATGGGTTGCAGGATCGGCTAAGCTTCTGGGCCAAGCTCCTGGGCTTGGGCCTTCTTCCGAGTCAGACAGACATGTCTACAGTAAAATCGGTGTATCTTCCTGAACACTACTCCAAATGACTTGAAACCAATTCCACATAAAAGATTACTCAAAATGATATCTTTCCACCAAATATCATCTCAATCCATCAACGGGAAGGCATCCAACAAAGGTGAAACTTCTGATGCATTTGTGCTGTCCAATTGGAGAATTTGCATTTCTTGAGCTTTAGGTGCTTGGCCGATCTTTTGGACTTGGAAACATGTCTTGGACGTGGTAAACTCCTTTTTGGCTCCATTTTGCATCCTTTTTGATGATTTGATCTATATAGACTTTAAAACTACAAATACGAGAAAAGTATCTCAAAAAGCACAAAACCGAATAAAAAACAGTAAAATATAGAGTATATCAGTCGGAAACCAGGAAAACATGGGGCTTGAGTCCGAGGGACCTGTGAGTTGAAAACTCGGAAGACACGAGGCCTGAGTCTGAGGGATATGTGGGTTGAAAATCCAGAAGACAAAGGGACTGAGTCCGAGGAACCTGAGACTTGAGGTCCATGACAGCTCAACTCTTATAAGTTAAGGCATACACTGTCGAGTCTCAACTTTTCCCTTCTAACCATAAGGGATGGCACCACGTTGCATGGAACGTATGGGAGCGTACCTCACCTCGAAGGGCTGCCCTCCCCCTACTAACGCTTTGCTACAACAAGAAAAGGACTTACCGTAGTTGAAAAAGTTACAAAAGGCGGGATACCCTTTACCCCGTAAGAAAGAGTGACTCCTCTCTTCATGAAGTTAAGGGTATCACCACAGAGCGGGGAGCATCTCAGCAGCCTCCATGAAGTTGAACTCGAATCCTCAACCGCTTAAATTGTTGATTAAGAAAATCACACAAAGGGGTAAAACAGAGAACTTTGGATCGGAATCTCGTTTTATTGATTGAATTCGGCGTTACAACAGAGGTTTAAAAAGAAAAGAGGAAACAAAAGAAGTTAAGATCGGCGATTTGGAGCTCTCTCTCCTTCTTCTTTCTCTCTGATTATTCTCCCCCTCTGAATGTGCCTGTGTCCTCCCTATTTATAAGATTTAGAGTCGGTTATTAAAAGGAAAACTTCATTTTCCTAGTTCGATCAGG
>PKMM01053184.1:0-44889 GCA_002933915.1 Eutrema heterophyllum
TGGGCAATTCTGCAATTCTTCAACTCTTGAGAAAAGTCGCGCCTCGCGTCTGATGCAATGAGTATCGGCCGATACTAGGCAGTATCGATCGATGCTGAGGCTCTAGATCGGGTACTCAGCTTCACGAGTTCCTGTCTTGCTCCAAAATGCTCCAATATCTCCAATCATGCTCCAAACGTGCTAAAACCTGTAAAAGACTCTAAAACACTACGAAATAGTATAAAGACTCTATAAAACGGACCTATATCATGGCCTAAAAGGGGTAAAAACCATGATATATCACATACCCTCCCACTAACAAGGATAGTGCCGTTCGCAGATACCTGATACTCAGAACCCTCCGCTCTCGAAGCCTTAACCAAAACCTCATCTTTTTCCTGAGCCAACCGAACTCTCCTCAAAAGATCCGCCTGGTTAGCCGCCTCTAAGCCCAAAGGTTCCTGAGATACAACACATAAGCGCAATGTGCTAATCGGCTCTCCGGACTCGGAGATGGAGTACACTCGAGGCGCTGCTGCCACCTGCCTGACGGGCTGCACCACCGTGGTCTCACTCTGCCGCAACAGGGGACACTGAGGCCTGATGTGCCCCGCCTCCTTGCAGTGATAGCACACTCGTGGATCCACTCGCACTCCGCCCTTCTGAGGATAGCTCGCCACTCGATGATCCATGCTCCCACAACCAAAGCAACCCGGACCACCCCGACTACCTCTTGAAGCGCTCTCCCGCTTCCGCTTCTGTCCTTGCATCGGCTTACCGCCTCTGCTCGGACAGGACTGCTGCTGCACAAGTCTCGCCTAAAAACTCGGTGTAACCGCTACCACCTCGTCTTTCAGACCCTCCTCAAGCAAAGCTGCAGTCTCAACCAACTCATCAACTGTGCAAAAAGCCCTCACCATGCAACGATTCCTCAAGTCAACCCGAAGACCCATCAGAAATCTCTGCACACGGGCCGACTCACTCTCAACCGCTCGTCTAACATAAGACCCGAGCCGGTTGAACTCCACCTCATACTCGCGTACCGACCGATCCCCCTGAGTCAAACTTGCAAGCCTCGACTCTAACCGATTGAACGCCTCCTGAGGGAAGTACTTGGAGTTAAACTCCTCCACAAAATCCGCCCACACCATCACGGCATGAACTCTCCGTGCTGCCACACCCCTCCACCAGAGATGCGCGTCACCCTCCAGATAATGGACCGCAATGTCCACTTGGTATCCCGCGGGACACCTACTCGAGAGGAAATTCCTCTCTACCCTCCTCAGCCACGCATCGGCGTCCTCAGGATTAGCACCTCCAGAGAAGAACCCCGTGCCAATCCTCTGCATCTGCTCCATCATCCTAAGGTAGGATGGGAGCTCCTCAGCAACCGCAGCTGCCACCTGAGGCCGAGCCTCCACAACTACCGGAACCACAGGAGCCTGAGCCGGTACCCTCTCTGGTAACCGCTCCAACAACCTCGTCAAAAGATCCGCTATGCAATCATCTCGGGCCCGAGCATCACCCGCTGCTACACCCGCAGCACCCGCTGGAACACCAGCCACACTGGCGCTCACGCCAGCCCCAACGACACTCACACCGGCCACGCCCTCAGACCCAACCTGACTCGCACGCGACTCCTCGACCTGCTCCTCCGGCACACGGCCACGACCCCTACCACGGCCACAACCTCTACCACGCCCTCTAGCCATCTGCATACGTGCAGAAGCACAAGCTAAGAAAACTAAAAACAATCATCACAATAAAGATACTCATCGTGGAATCTCGCAAGGCTCCAAGAGGATGATTCTAAGACCCCCACACAACACCCAATTTATTCTAGAACCACCTAGGCTCCTAGAACCGTATGGGCTCTGATACCAAACTGAAACGACCCAACTTTTTTTTTTTTTTTAAACAACACAAGAACAAGTTCTACAGCTTACACAAGCTAACAGTTATATAACAGCAAAAGCAACAACAATAACAACAAAAACCCTGAGTCCTAATCATCCCCTCTTCACTGCCTCGATTCCACGATCACGCCTTATCTTTACCTGCATCGACAAAAGTGATGCATCAACATTTGGCTAACCAAACGCTGAGTGAGATTGATCCTCCCAACAACAGGCTACCAACAAGCACAACAATTAGCAATTTACAACACGAAGAATTAATTAACACCAATTACAACTTCCAGCACAAATAGCAATTCAATCCCATGAAAAACTAAACCAACGCCTAGCAATTCTACTCCAAGAAAAGCTAACACATAGCCTGAAAAGTAAACACACAACACGCTTTCAAGGCACAACCAACGACTGGTATCGATCGATACACCCCTGGTATCGATCGATACTAAAACAACACGCGTCAACCAAAAAGGGACTGGTATCGATCGATACTGAAACAACACGACTGGTATCGATCGATACTGAAACAACACAAGCCTACCGACAAGGGACTGGTATCGATCGATACACACCTGGTATCGATCGATACTCCCCTGCGACTCACAACCTTCACGAAATCTAAACCCATAAATCACCAACACAAGCCACAAAATTCATCAATCAAGCTTAACAAAGCACCACACAAGCTTAATTGCTAACCTTTGGTCACAACTCACCTTAGATAGGATGGATCGAGCTCTAGAAGACCTCCCTCTCTTCCCACTTAGCTCACGCCAAAACCACGCTCTTCCAACCTCTTCTTCAAGCTTCTCTCCAAGCTCAAACTCTCTTGATCTCGCAAGATCCAAGCTTCACCAAGCTCTTCTTTCCCTTTCTCTCTCTCCCTCTCTCTCTCTCTCTCACGACCAATTCTGATTTTTCCCAAAAGAATGGTTTTAACCCGTAAGAAGAGAAGAGGAAGAAGACAATAAGGAAACCCCGACTGGTATCGACCGATACAGGCCAGTATCGATCGATACTACCCCCGACAGGTATCGATCGATAAAAGGCTAGTATCGATCGATCTACCCCGGAACAAACCCGAATTAATTATTTCCCCCAATAATCAATTCTTCCGGAACGCGGGCGTTACAAACACAGTGGGGGTGTGTTTTCCGATAATTCTCCGACGCTCAAGCCAGTAACAAGGAAACAAGACCAAATAGATTTGCGTCGAAAACAGGAAAGAATCGGAAAACGTGGAAGAGAAAAAGTAATGGTGATTTCGGGCCCTGAGAAATGATGGATCCGTGGAATATCTTGACAGATTTAAGTGAACAGTGACTAGAAGTTTAGTCGGAATAATGAGCCACAAGACTGAATATTCCTTGGGAAAGAGGTGAGATCTGGTCTCGGAGGTATTCGAAAAAGCTAAGTGTTTTGAGAGAAATCTCTAAAGGAGGTGAAAAATCGAAATCCCCACTCTTAAGAGTGAAGGTTGTATTTATAGAAGATACATGACCCGGGTTAGTATACTGAGTTATGTTGGTTCGGATGGGTCAGACTATGGATCCTTTGTTGGATCAGGTACGAGGTACTCAAGTGCTTTTTCTACGTATTTCATTTGTCGCTTATGTCTTCATCCCCGACAAAACAGTTTCTGTAGGCGCCGCGCCGAGTCCGTGCTGTTTCGGCGGTTTATGCACTGTCACGTGTTCTGAGTGTCCATACCTTTAACATTACCCTAAGCAACGATTGGTTGCTTTTTCCTGCCATATATTCCAAAATTGGCTAGAGAAAAGATTAATGTGAGAGTCTACTTTAGTTCTTCCCGCGTATATTTGAAAGGTTTTACCTTTTCCGGTATCTCGACCCAGTTATCTGGGAGTTTTACCTTCTCGGGTATCGCTACTCGGTTTATGTTGCTATCGTAAGGGAGTAAACATGTACTTGTTAGTGAGTTCATGAAAGTATATGGAGAAGGAAGACATTGAGAGAACGGTCTCCCTTTATTATGGAAGTTAAAGGAATGGCCAAGCCCGAGTGCTTCCGAGGAGTTTATTTTTTACCAGAGACCGGAATTCATCAGCAGATTGCCGCTTCTTGAGTACATAACATCAGCTAGCCGAATATCTGAAAGTGCACAGGAGAACATTTCAGAAGGCTAAGTATTTGATAGACGACTTTGTGAGTGTTATCATCAAAAATGATTCAGTTGCTGCGTCTTTAACGATTGAGTTTCTGAGTGTGTACTTCTCTGGTTTTAGGCATCATGCTCGTTGTATGAAGGACATTACCTAAACGAAGACCACAAGAGACAACTAAAAGAAGAGTTTGGTAAGAAAAGCGACAACATTTTTGTTTATCCTGTGGAAACCTGAAAGGATGAGACACTTATTCCGCTTTATCGTTTCAGGAGTTGAGCCATTGTCATTTGAGCAGCGTCGTGGTGAAGCCATTTATATTCCGGCTGGTTCGCCCTTCCAAGTCAGGAATCTAAAGGTAAAAAGAAAACAAGAAAAAAACACTTTCCGCGCGAAGAAACCTACCAACTTTCTTCTTGCTTTCGTTTACATTATAACTAATCCTTGCACATATATGTAATCAGTCGAACGTTCAGCTAGCATTTGACTTCTTGTTCCCTGAGAGCGTTGGGGAGGCCGTGAGACTAGCTGAAGAGATCCGGTGTTTACCGAACGACCACGAGGCAAAACATCACATTCTAGAGGTACCAAAATTTTTTTTTTCCTGATTCGCGTTATCAAATTATTTTAACCATCAAATGCCTTCTTGCTAAACTGTTGAATTTCGGGTTTTGATCAGATTGGAAAGCTATCGCTATACGCGGCTAGCTCAGCTATCAAAGAGGTTCAGAAACTGGTCTTGGATCCAAAGTAAGTCCCAAAAGCTTCATTACGGAATGTGTATAGAAGCGAAATCGAAACCTTTTGTTTAGCAGTTTGAGCTCACAAGATTGGTAATTTATTGTAATTGGTGCAAGAGTGGGAGCCGAGCTGGTTTTCGAGGATTTAAACTTAACCAAAGCAGTCACTGAGAAGTTGGACAATGCAGTGAAGCGGCCGCAGCAGATTAGCTGCCAGTAATCAGAACAGGCCTTGTACATACATTCCAGAGAAATTATATCTAACATTGTAAATGAGTTTTATGTGAATCATTCTACCCACTGGATCATACACCGGTTATAACCGGAAATGAAATCTAAAACCAACCCATTTGACCTAAGCGTATCTTTCTCTATATACTTTGGTAATTTGTTTATAGAGCAAATGGGAGACTGTGAAGTCCTTAGATCATGTTTGTTTCAGGTTCTGATTTGGATAAGAGTTAAGAGAAACGATTTCAAAAGAATGAGATATTAGCCATGGATATGTAATATGTAGCAGTTTTTACCAGGCTAAAAAATAAGAAAACAAAAAAAAAAGAAATCTGTCTAAAGAGCTCTCTTCTTCTATACAATCTCTAAGCTCTAAGCTCAAAGATTCAGCAAGTTCAAGCTCTAAGCTCAAACATCCAAAAAATGATTCAGACTTCAGTCTTCAACGCTTCTTCAGCTACGCTTAAAAGGAAGTTTCAGGACAATCGGAGGACGTTTAGGGAACTCGGCTGTCACCTTCTTCGAATCCTCTATTTGATCCATAGGCTTACTCGCCATTGTTGCCTTATTCACAAGAAAGCTCGGATCCGAATCCTCTATTTGGTCCAGCGGTTCACTTGCTGTGGTTTCCTTTACAAGAAAACCATTATCTGACTCACCGTGAGTTCTTTTACTCGCATTGGCTGAGTGCTTGATCTTTGTAGACCTTTCACGTTTTCTCGGTTTAGATGTACTTTTCATGCTCTTTTCTGTAAAAAAGCCTGATTCAATAGCTTCCAGAGCACGAGTCGTCAATGGCCGTTTTCTTGTGCTTTGTCTTCTTGGAAGATCTGTGTTAGTCTCTTGGTTTTGCTCTCCTCCTTTCTGGTTTAATGATGCAACTTCTTGACTAGTTCCATGATCAGTGGAAGGAGACTTCTTGTCTGAGCCCGACATGGAAGGACGCTGAATCGGTTCCTCTTGTTTTTGGGCAGTTTCTAGATCCTTGGAAGAACATTTTTTGTCCGAACACAACCGATTTGATTCCTCTAGTTGTTGTTCTGATGAACTGAGTTCATATAGAGCTTCTTGCTTGTCTATAACCGATATGGAACATACCCCATTTGGTTCAGTTTCTGGCCTTTCTTGAATCTCAATCCCACTTCCAGTTTCTTCTGATTGCTCAGTCTTGATGGTCACAGAACCAACCGATAACTTGGGGTAGCAGTTAGTTGTCTGGTCTAATGCAGGTAGCTTCAACACCGAACTTTCACCAGAACGTATTATATCTTTCCTTACACAAGCACTGAGCCGCCTGCGTTTGGGCAAGGGGAGAGAACTAACCGAATGATTGATATTAGATTCTGATTTTCGGACGGACCTCTTCTTTGACCGACCTTGTTGGACACTCTCCAAAGGCTCCTCCTTTACACCAGAATCAACCCCCTTAGGATACTCGCAATTCACACCTGTATTTGTGCCAGATTGGTTCTGTGATGAATCACCAAAGGTCTCTCTACGGATCTTGCAGGGATTCTCATCACCGGGAAAATGTCTCCTTCTCCTTAGCCCGGATGACTGCCCACCATGGTCCACACTTGTATCCACAATCATGAATCTCATAGGGTCATCCACCAGTTTCTTCATTCGCCTCCCTTCCCATTTAGGTTCATCAGCAACCTTGGCACGGTTCTGTACATCCAACGGCATCATTTCGAATCTTTCCACAGAAGAATCGTTATCTCCTTTACAAGCCTTTGATTGAGAAACTAGAGATTCTGGATTTGGATTCTTCAACTCCCGAAATGCACACAACTTTCCCCCTGAAGCCAAACTACTAGTGTCCACAACAGTGAACTTCATATGAGTAGAAGAAGAGTCTGGAGACCTGAGGTAAATGCGTTTTTCTTGATTTGATTGGTCGCAAATGTTCTCTTCCATCAATCCGTTGGGTGGTCTGATCTCTGCTGTCTCAAAATCAAGAAGCTCAGGCTCGGAAACAACCTTTGTGAGAATGTCACTGATAGAATCAAAGTAATGATTCTGTTTAACAAGTTTCCGTCTTGAAAACTTTTTTACCCCAGGGATAAGGAAGACAATGTGGTCTTTAGACTTGATGTAACCTCGGTCCTTAGACAGCTCAGAATGCCACCCTTTAGCTAGCAAACGCGGCCACACAGCTTCCCAGAAGATATCATTGCAACGGGCTTTACTTAGACGGGAACCACCACTCAATTTTTCTATTATTTCATCGGATGTGAGTGAAGTGTATGCCCCTAAACCAGGAGCAACCGCAGAAGAAACTGTGAACCATTGTTTCGATTTTACGGGTTCTGTTGTGAGGACTGTCAGATCTTCTTTGTCTTTACTGATTGCTACAGCCTCTACAAGAGACCTGAGACCCACTAGTTCCTTCACCGCGCTGATGTATTTCTCCAGAGATGTATTTCCTTCAGCAAATGACTTTGAGACCTGTTAGAGTAGAGATAAACCTTGTTAACGCCCATTTATATACTTCAAGAAGTTTTCAGTGTAAGAATGTGAAAAAGACTCACTTTCACAAGCTTCTGTTTATGCGGTTCATCTTGAATGTTTGGAATCAAACGGGACAACAACTGCTGTAGCCTCCAACCTGAATAGAGCTTCTTCCCTTGTATACATTTCCTGCTTCGCTTTTTAAGGGAATTAGACCAAATCTTGTATCTAGCAGATTTGTAGAACTTTCCGTAGTAAAACGAAAGTATGTCTCCTGTTTCTTTGCTCTCCAGCAACTTCTTCACCTGAGTAAAGCTTTTCCCGAATGTATACAGCCCAAGAACAAAGCCATCTACTTCCAAATCTTCCCAAGAACTGGATGATTTCTCAGGCACAGCTTCAAGATTCATCATTTGCTTAGATCTCGTGTTCCCGTTACTCTCGCCTCTGCGGCTTCTTTTTGTTTTCAGAGATTTGAGAGACTCGCTCATGTCGACATTATCATCTCCAAGCCCCTGTCCATCTTGATATTTAGTGTCTATCCACATTACATCGACATGTAGTCCCACGACAAAGGAACAAGAGGAACCAGAGCCAAGATCCGAAGCTAGAGGATTCAAAAGAAACGCTGCACGTTCGGATTCAGACATCATAGGAGGTATCTCAACTTGATATTCATCTCCAACACGAATATCAACTTTTGGATCTCCGCAGACAAATTCTACTTCACAAGAATCTTCCATAGGATTGTTTTCTTCATCCATCAGAAGAATTGTCTGCATAAATTTAAAAAAAAAAAAAAGGTATCAAACCATATGACTCCATTGGCAGAGTGCAGATAAGAGATCACACAGTTGTTTTACTCATTTCATTGTTATACAAAACTTTCAAGAACATACCAAAGTGTAAACTGCAAATTGTCCATACAAACAAAAGGCTAAGACAGTCAAATATCATGTCCATACAAGAGAAAGATTCATCTGAGACCAAATTATAACACTAGACCTGATCGATTATAATTACCTCTCAAAGATAGACAATTAGAGGAACCAAAACAATGCTTCACTCATTGCCCAAATATAAAAGGCCTTGAAAACATAGCTAAGTTTCTGGTAAAATCACATTAGAACAGATAAACAAAGATACATTAAATATCAAACACTTGAATCTCAGTGCCCATAAGATCACTTGAAACCACCGTTTAAAGAAATTACAATCTGTTTCTGATGAAAAAAATCAAATAGAATGCTCAAGAACAAACACGTTTACCTCAACTATTTTCAGATCGCAAGCAGCAAACTGAGCACTCAACTACTTGAGATCGAAATTGCAAAACATCCGAGACATGATTAGTGAAACAAACGCAAAATCTAAGAAACACACAAAGAAGTTAATCCAAAAGTGAGAGAGACCCAGAATCAAGAACGTGCTTATCACAGACGAGAAGATTTCAATCCCGAAGACATCGATCCCAAACATCAACAAAGACATGTAATTCTCAAACGATCCTATAAACCCACGTAAAGGGATAAGACGAAAGTCACGAAAGAGACGAGTCGTAAATCACATTGGAAATAGAAGACAAGCAAAGCAAAAGCAGCATAAAGTTGAAATCTTTAAACGCATAGAGAAAACGTGAAAACACGAATTCTACAAAGATTGGTACTTCATGTAAAAGGATGGATTTTTTTCTTTCTCACATCTATCTCCGATTGTTCTAAGCATTTAACAGTAACGTTTTGCAAAACCACGAGACATCGCAACGAACACGAACGTGAATTACCTAAAACGGTATTAAGAGAAGGAGCAAGAGAGAGAGAGAGAGAGATTTGGTAACCTGAAGAGGTTTTTTGAAGGAAGAGAAGAGATGTTTCAGCTTTGCATTGCAGTGAGAGATTTCTCAAGTAGGCAACGACCGAAGAAGTTTAGTTTTTTTATTTTGTGGGGAGAGAGAGATCACACTGGCCGCTCTTTCAACACGAAGTCTTCGAGAGAGAACAATGTAGGAAAAGAAAAAAGAGAAAAAATATCCACTAAAAAACTTACAATTTATCGAGTAACTAGGTGACTAACCTCCGGGTCAATAGTTTCCGCGTAAAGATTAACCATCTCAAACCAAATAAAAAAAATAGAACAAGTACTTGAGACGAATGCAATAAAAATAGAGCCAAATACAAAAAAGCTAAAACCGTCCAAAATTAAAAACATGAAAACCAAAACCAAAACCAAAGAAGTGTATAAAAGTCACAAACAAAATAAAATTACGACAAACTCGAGTTCTAATAGATATTCTGAAACACGTCTTTGTTGACAACATTCATTGTCTTACATTGTGGTTTCCCCTTGGTATCAGTTTTTAGAATCTTCAATCCTTTCCTCGACATAACCCTAGAGACAGCAACATAAAGCTGACCATTACAAAACACCGGCTTAGGTAAGTACAACCCAACTTTTTGCAGAGTTTGACCATGGCTTTTATTAATCGTCATAGCGTTTTAGCAAACGCTATAGCAATGGGAAATTGTCTACGCCTTATTCTAAAGGGGAACCTTGCTTCCGGAGGTGAAACAAACATTCTAGGTATGAGAACCTTTTTGCCGACTTTATCACCGCTTATAAGGCTAGCCTCGATAACATGTTTTACTAACTGAGTAATAAGCAATCTTCTCCCATTACATAAACCGCCTCGAGGGTCAATGTTATTAAGCAACATGATCGGAGCACCAATCTTCAACTTTAGAAACTGATTTGGCAGACCAGTTATATTGATATTGTTTAGATATTCTTGAGGATAAACCATATCATCGATCTTGCTTGTGTCCGAAGTATCAATGCTATCAGAACTAAGATATTCATGTTCATCACCTAAAGTCAAAAATTAAAAAGTTATATCGAATTGAAGTCAAGAATCATAAATGTTCACAAAAACACACAGCAATTACTTGCGAGTTGTGACAACATAAAATCATTTATAACATCTACATCTTGATTACGAGGACTCGGTATAGCCCTTTCCTGGAAAATTTAGGGTCACGTGCCGTTGCATACGTTTGACCGTAAACCTCCGTTACAATATTTTTCACGGGATCGCCATCTTCAGTTATCAATAAATGTGATAGGATATCGATCTCAACTTCTCCCGTATTGGGCTCATTAATTTTTCCATCACTAATATCCAATATACACTTTGCAAATTCTCTTAATTCTTGATCCATAACACTACCAATGCCACGAAAAAGTCTCATTTTCGTTTTTAGCTCCAGTACCTTGCAATTATACCAAATAGGAGACGAATTCACGATTGCGAAAATAGTCTCCGAACTGTTACCACCGACAATAACATGTAAAACTTGCCTAAAATCCCTCCCAAAAGAACCACTTACCACCAAATACATTATTACACTTTAGTATATCACGCATGGTCCGGTCGAGCGTCTCGAAACAATGCTTGCTCATCATGTGAGCTTCGTCCCAAATAATAAGGCTAGCTTCTTCAAGTAATTATGATTGGTGTGACCCAACACTTATTGAACACAACATATACTTGTTGACAACTATCGGGATCCCAAACCTAGAATGAGCCGTTCGACCCAACGTAGTGATTCCACTCAATGCAAAATTAAGAACTATACGGCCTTTAGATTGAAGTGCGGCACCCAAAACACTCCACAAGTACGTTTTCATGTTCCACCATAACCGTAAACAAAAAAAACCACCGGTATCACCATTCACTGCATCCATGATCTCATCGTAAACTCGTTTTTGTTCATGCGTTATAGTTGACAATAACCTCTCATGATCAACCGCCAGTTTAGCACAATCAAAATTTTGCTCATCACGTATAAGATGGTTAGTATTTTTATATTAAGCAATATCGTCTGGTAAAGGCATTGCTCCTCTAAAATTAGACAAAGAATGCCCGTTCTTACGCAGATACTTTTCTAACTCCGACAAACCAAGATTCTTCAACTGGGCCACAGTCAAATCTAGATCTGTTTAAACCAAAAGTTAGAGAACGTTTAACACACAAAAAAACAAAAAATTAGGTTGAGAGTTAAAAAAAATGATCATACCATGGTTGTTCTCATCGCGTCTTCTCTTGTATAAAAAATCCTCGGTTAATATTCCCCAAGTGGCGTTCCAAACGTTTAGGGGAACATCAACGCTACTCGAAAGCAGCATAATGGCAAATAGTTTACGTAGAAACTTCCTCGAACCCCAAAAACTTGCTTTTTTAATACCCTCAATGTATTCATTATCTTCTTACAAACCAAGGGCATAACATGCATCCCGAAACAAAGCATAGAGAGCACCTTTAACAGTCTTTAGTTCATCAAAACTCCTAGGCCCTTTGACGACGTTAAGCAAAATCCTCAGATGATATACGACGACTACAAAGGGTGGTACATAAGTAAGCCTTCCTATTGCAAAACCTCGCTCACAAACTTTCCATATCCTAAGCTTCGAAACCCAAATAAATATAGTCGCAAAATCAGCGTATGTTAGTGTCCTTGCTAAGGCATATTCTCGATTGGCATCCATCCAAGCCAGAAATTTAGACTGACCAACCGATGGTCTGCTCAAAACTTCATCAATGTCGTCATCTTCATGATATATAAGCATTTGCAGTCCGGGAAGACGAAACGAAAGTTTAACAATCGGCATAGTTCGATAATGCGTAGGAAAAGCAAGAATCCTCCACGTGGCTTTGCATGCTGAAATGTACCTACAATTACAAGAACCACCATTTTTTTATAAAAAAGACAACCATTAATTAACAACTAACTACTTAATCAACAATAAAAAAAAAAAAAAAAAAGGAAGAAGCAGAATGAAACCTGCAGTTATAATATCGCTCAACTTCATCCTCGGAGATAATGTGGTCATCATTATCATTTTCAATCGTGGCTCTAACATAATTTGGACCCTTTTTATATATTTAAAAAGGTACTTGATAGACCTCGTCTGATTGCACCACTCAACGTTAATATGAGCGCGGTAACGCTTTAAGGCACAACATACCCATTGTCCAACTCGACACCTTTCTTCAACACAATCCGATTATCTTCACGGCGTGTATAAATAGGAAATCCATCATTATCAATTTTTGTAATTGTACTACAAGGCTTTGTAACTGTGCATACATACATTTTTTTCTATTGGCCTCGCCACACGACTCGTGGATCATCAAATCGCCAAAAATTTCATACAAAGAAGGATCCATTTCTTTATCAAGAATTTATGTCGATACGAATTTATCTATGTCATCACTAGTAGGCCGGCAACTTAGAATCATGATGCAAGAAAAGAACCATATGAGCATGCAGTAGCCCTCTTTTCTGAAATTCAATAGTGTACAATGCTGAAAAAATCACAAAAGACGATGAAGATGAGGAATAAGAAAATCGAAAGAAAAATAAGATGAAGGAGAAGACAATGAAGAAGAAGAAGAAGTTGAAGGCAGTGAAAAAGAAGAAGGAAAGGACAAGGAAGAAGAAAATCTGAAAGTTGAATAGGAGGGAGAAGAGGAGGACGAAGTCGTGAAGAAGAAGAAGGAAAAGGCGAGGAAGAAGACCGAAGAAAAGAAAAATAAAAATCAGAATAAGAAAAATTAGGACAAGATGAAAATGTTGAAGAATAAGAAGGGGAAGAAGATGATGTATGTGGCTCTGCCACTGTATTTAACAAATATCTTGAGATTTTGTACACTAAAGTATAAATATTAAATTTTTATAGGTGCATGTGCTCCGTAGCTAACACTCTACTTTCATCAATAGTCAGGTGGTAAAAACTCGGATCACTCCCTAATTATCCAAAATAAACAAAAAAAAATCCAACCCCAATAGCTTTCCAAGACGATTTGTTCGACACCTAATGCTTGAGCCATCGTCCAATCAAATCTTTCATGATATATCAAGGTTAATTTGGGGGCATAATTTAATCTATCTCGTGGTTTAAATATACTTTGGGTTTCAATTTATAAAATAAGTGTCGTAAGATACGGATATCACACAAGGGGCAAATAAGTAAAAATGGATCACAATCTCATTTTATTAAGTCTCGGCGAAGTACAAAGAAAGTTAGGTCGGCGAGATAACGATCTAACCATAAAAATAACTATGAACTAGAAACTATCGTTGAAAAGTTCGCAGCAATTGATTTCTTAGCTCTCGGGGACGAGTGAATAGTGAATATCTGTTGAATGAGGAGAGCCTCCCTATTTATAAGATCTCTTGTCGGTCTCCTCTCTCCCGATTTCCTTATTCTTCTTGGATTTAATATGGAGAACTTCCTTTTTCTTCGGGGTCGGTATAGTTAAATTACCTTTTTCTCGGAGATGTTCCTTTTTTATTGGAGCTCGGCACCGGCATTGTTAAGTCGGGCTTAATGGGCCATGAGGCTGACAAATGGGCCGACATAGGACGAATCTTTGGAGGCTATGAATTATCGTAGACCGGAATCAATTGGGCCAATCTTGGTTCGGGCCGAGTTAAACCGGTGGTCTCCAACAATTAGCCCCCCCCCCCCGTTCGGCGAAGGAGTGTTTATTGGAGTTCGCCTTCCTCCTGTAATCTTTGATGGATCGAACAGAGTCGTTGCAGGATTCGATAGTTTACCCATGATTTGAGGGCTCCCATGATCATGTTTACCCTCCGCCGTGCCTTGGGGGCGGTATGATATGGGTGTTGGCCATCGCGGTCTCGTTTGGGGGGCTCCATAATATCATATTGATGAGAATGTCACTGGGTTTCGTCAATCCGGCGTCTTTCATCTTCTGCTACTCGATGTCGTTCTCCTTCATTGTTATTTCAGCGGAACGTGTTGTTGTTACGTCGATCATTAGGTCGGCGTTGATTCGTGTCCGGGATTTCACCCCTTTGAAACTTCTCGAGCAGAATCTTGGAGATGGTGACATTGAGAGGTGTGGTGGCCGGGTATGTTATGGTAATCGCAGTACGGTGTGGGGTCTTTTGTTTCGTTAGGTCGATTCCATTTATTCCAGGGATGTTTTGGTTGCACGGTGCTGACGTGGTGTGTTACCGGTCTCCTGCTTTTGTCGTCTTTGCGATAGTGTTTGTCAAAGTGTTGACGAGGTTAATTCGTAGTATTCCTCCTTCGGTTTTTCCTTTGGGTTCAGCGGTTTCGAGAGCGCGTATTTTTTATCCTTTGCAGCCTCTTTTTCTTCCATCTCTATGTAAATGTTCGACATGTGCAAGGTATCTTCCAACATTTGAGGTCAGTTGGTTTTTATCTCTTTGGCGAACTGCGATTTATACCAGATTGCTTTTTCGTAGTGCCTCGATTGCGGCATCGTCATCCATCAAGATATGTGTGGCCACAGCTTTAAATCGTTCCATGAATGCTCACAAGGGCTCACTCCGCTCCTGCTCCAAGGCCCATAGATGAGCGTTTGATGCGTTTTGATGGATGAACATGGAGTAGTGTTTAACGAAGGCGGTCGAGAGATTATTATAGTTAGCGATTGAGCTCGCCTCAAGTTGAGAGAACCAATTGAGTGCGGCGCCGCTCAGGTTTTCCACAAAGAACTAGCAGTGGGCTGCAACTCTTTCGTCGGCCGAGCTGAATTGGAATCGGTTCATGGTAATACTGAAGGACGTCATGAAGTGGCAGGGGTCTGAATTTCCTTCGAAGGCTTTGAGCTTGATCTTTCCGATGTGCCGAGCTAGAGTATTGGCGATTCGTGACGTGAATGGGGTTTTTTGCGTCTCCTAGATCATGCGGTCCATTTCTGGTGCCGAGCTGGTTGCTTGGTGGAAATTAGAGCTCATGTTGCGGAGTTGAGTTTTCATTCCTTTGATCTCATGATCGCGCAGAGTTTCCAGAGTGAGTGGTTGTTGAATCGTGTGATCTCACGTGGATCCATGTACCATAGGTCGGGCCATCCCGCTCTGGTTGACACGGGGTTGAGGTAGGTCGGCGCACAAGGTTCGTCGTAGTTGAGGTGTGGAATCGTGAGGCTGTTGCCGAGGTGTTTGATTTTGCTGGAGCTCGTTAATACGATCATTGGCGACGGTCTGGGCCACCGTCAATGCGTTGAATTGTTTGTTGGTCTGGCGAGATAGCTCTGTAATCTGCGCGAATAAGTCATGCAAGAGGGCGGCCTGATCGGGTTGTTCGGTTGGTGCGGTGTTCTCCCCGTCCTCTGGTGCTGGTGGCAGTGTTATGACTCTGGTTGGATCTGCCGTGTTCCTCTATTTCAATTCGTTGTCATCGTGACCGCGAGGTGAACCGGTCGGTGTTCCTGTCATCGCCGAGCTTACTTATTGAGTTTTGAGATTCTTGTCCCCACAAACGGCGCCAATCGTAAGATACATATATCACACAAGGGGCAAATAATTAAAAAGGGATCGAAATCTCGTTTTAATAAGTAAGCCTCGGAGAAGTACAAGGAAAGTTAGGTCATCGGGATAACGATCTACCCGTCAAAAAAAACTATGAACTTGAAACTATTGCCGGAACGTTCGCAGGAATTGATTTCTTAGCTCTTGGGGACGAGTGAATTGTGGATGTTTGTTGAATGAGGAGAGCCTCCCTATTTATAAGATCTCTTGTCGGTCTCCTCTCTCCTGATTTCCTTATTCTTCTTGGATTTAATATGAAGAACTTCCTTTTTCTTCAGGGTCAGTATAGTTAAATTACCTTTTTTCTCGGAGATGTTCCTTTTTTTAATAGGCCCTGAGGCTGACAAATGGGCCAACATAGGTTGAATCTTCGGGGGCTATGAATTATCGTGGACCGAAATCAATTGGACCGATCTTGGTTCTGGCCGGGTTAAACCGGTGGTGCAGAGCTTACCTCCAACAAGTGTTAACTTATGAGAGGAGATACACGAGAAAGTAAGTGTGTCTTTTTATTTTTTTTAATTAAATATAAAATTTATTCAATCAAAAACTTTTTTACATAAAGTGCATCATTGTTTTGAAATTACAAGGAAAAAAATAATCTGAAAAAACTAGTCTTTTGTGGCAAACCAATACATGAGGCTTCCCTCATATGTTTGGTCTCCACGAAGTTGTATTGAACTTAACCGGTTGCGGACGTTCTTATCAATTGTCTTCGCCAAACTCGTCGGTGGGATGGATTTCTTGCCATGTTTCCTCCCATTACGCTCTCTCCAAATCCCATATACAGTTGCCTTAAATGCATAGCACAAGATGAATAGCTGAATACGGCCTTGGTTTGAGTCGGTAAGAAGATTAACTAGCTCGTTCCAATCTGTAGTAAAGTGATCATTAAGAAGCCCTTTTGCTAGCACTTCTCATACCTGAGCCTAGTACACAATTGAAAAACAGATGCGATTTTGTCTCCATTGGATGTTGACATAAAGCGTACAATGCATCAATATCTGAGTTCCAATTCACCATTCGATCTCACATCAAGAACGAGAACTTGGGAGTGGCATGAGTAAACCATACGACCTTTTGATAAAAGGATATTTTTGATTTCAATTATCCAAGTGTACTCATGTCATTGTAGCACTTGAAATGTTAATCCATATGAGGTTAAGATTGAAGCACTAAGAATGCAAGAAACTTCTTAATCTAGAGCAAATCTTTTTGGGTTTTTAAGTTTACAAACTAAGAAAGTAAAATGCAAGAATTAAAACAAGATAAAAGCATTGGACCATGGATTTAACTATCATAAGAATGAGCTAACAATCAAAGAACGATGCGAAAGATTGAATTAAGCCCCATCCTAGAACATGGAATTCACAAATATGACTAATCCATTTCCATGGCACTAATCACTTCATTAATTACCTAATCAACATAAACTTATGTTCGTAATTAGATAATCAATGAGCATTAAGAAACAATTCCAATTAGTTCACTAAACACCCTAATCATCAACTCCTATTGGCTAGGCATGTAAAGCTCATAAAAGGTTTGGTTCAAGCATTTTCACAAACACTTTCCGGGTATGAAATGCCTAAGTTCTAAATTTTAAGAGATCAAGCCAAAACTAGCATTAAGAGCAACCTAAATGAAGGATCTTATAAGATGCAACCTAAACCATCATCATTTAACCATCAAATCATCATAATCTAGCCTAATCCATGATCCAACTAAAAATTAGTTCTTAAACATAAAGAAAGATAAAAAAGAAAAGACATAAACATAAAGATAAGTGATAGAGGTGAAGAATCCTTCACTAGAGTGGCATAAGAACATGAAGATCATCCAAAAACATCAAGAGAAGAGTTTGGATCAAAATCCAACTCTAGAGATAAGGAAACTTACTAAAAAAATAGGTATTAAACACTTAAATAGTAAAGGGGGTCGAACCGGGTCAAACTGGAACAAACCGGGTTTTGACCCGGTGGATTTGGGTCCTGTGTAGGTGGCATCGGCATGCACATGGCCGATACACCATCCCGATAAACCCTCTAGTATTCCGTATGCGCGCCAGACGAACATATTCTCACTAAATTTGCCGTATCTCTTGAACGGTTGCTCCGAATGACATGAAACCACCACCAAACGAACGTTAACTCGATTATCAATGACTTTCATCAAGATCTCCGAATCTAAATCCAAATGGATTCATATGGCACGATCTTTCAGTCACTTTGGATGGACTTCGCATTTTCCTTGATTTTTGGGCATAGTTCTTGCTCCAAACTGGTCCCTTTTGCCCCCATGATCTTCCTCCAAGCTCCTCAAAACCTCCATATCCTCCAAAAGTACCTAAAAAGACCAAAAGGGCAATGCAAATGCAAAGAAACACACATATGACTCTAAAATGCATGACAAGGGGAAAAGAGACTCAAATGCGTGAAAATTTCTCAAAAGCTATACAAAGTGGAACTAAAAACCTATGAAACTAAACCTTTAAAACATGAAAAATACACACTTATCAACTCCCATGGACTTGCATTTTGCTTGTCCTCAAGCAAACAAGAAATAACAAACCGAGAAAGAGGTTTAAAAGTGGGAACTCAAAACCAAAAGATCTTAGTAAGCATTTGATATGATCACCTTGAATAATACTAGCATGTTGCAAAAACAAACACTTAATTTACTCTAACTCATTCAAGGCTTATCGCAACTCCTGATCTTTTCTCATAACAACAATGTCTCATGCCGACAAGTTCTCTTCGCAACCAACCCTCACATTCATTTGATCTTTCTTAAAGTACGGTCTCACAAATTGGCAAGTGATCAAGTCCAATCGGTTTGGAAGAAAATGGCTTTTGGCACTAGTTAATGTGAGTATAAGGAGGTTCATTCTCATTTTGGGTGACTTACTCTCAAGAAAACGGAATACTATATGTTATGCAAAAGCAAGGAAGACTAGAAACAATTTATGTATACAAAGTTAAGCTCACATTGTTCTACCCTCCTAGCAAAGCATTCTACATGAATGGTGATTCCATTTCCTGTTCTTATCTTACTTCTTTAAAGCTCATTAAGCCCCCAAAGCCTTTTGGCTAGAACGAAAACCTCTTTTTAACCCCTTTTTCTATTCCAAACTCCAAACTTCTAGATAAATTTTTAATCGACCTCATTCTTTTCTTTTTACTCTCCTAAAGTTGTTTCTTTTTTATTCTTTCTCTTTTTCAAACATGGAGAGTGCTTTTTCTTTTCTTTTCCTAGGGTCTTTCTTTTAAGTTCTTCTCTAGAGTTTTCTTTTTCAACCAATGATTCTTCGTCCACCATTTCTCATATCACTTTTCGTGAGCTCATGTTCCCCAAACCCAATAACATTCATTCATTTGATCCCCATCCTAATGCTAGCCCTTTTTCTTTGAACAACTTAGACTAGCTAAAAATGAAAGCTAACCTTTGTCGTTCCCAGTACTTACAAGATTTTACACACAATAACATTATAAAAAAAGGCCTCACTCGATCAAACAACGAGGGGTGGAAACAAAATTGTTCAGGTAAAAGGTAGGGAACCATTCTAAATATGAGAATGGCCACTCGAGTTATTAGAGAGTGGTAAAAGTGGATAAGATAACCCGAATGTTTTCTTTGAACCATGGTTATGTATCACAAGCCCATAAGCGAGAAGATTAGATTCATTTAAGTCCAATATCAAAAGGGTTAATTTCAAATTAAATAAGTAATTAGAAGACAAAGAGTTAAGAGTAGAGAGATCAAAGCAAAGAGTATACAAGTTTCAAAAATGTTGTTCAAGCAACATGATAATATTACTAAAGGTATCACCATGAGTTCTAAACTAAGCTTTTAGTGTTTTCTACATTGTTCTCTATGCATATGCAATGCAATCCTAAAATGCACTAGACTCAATCCTACAGGAATGCAAACATGAAAAGCTACATGAATTTCTTGTTTTTTTTTTTTTTTTTGATTTTTGGATACATTAGGTTCATGTACAATGCAAGACTCAAGAAAATGAAAATAAGACAAAATACACAATGTCAAAACACAAGAACCTCTCCCCCAGACTTAAATCACATCGTCTCGGTGTGAATTGAGCCAAAAAGAGAGTAAAACAAACACAAACACCAAAAAAAAAATGGTTTATACAATGGAAGAAAATGGTACATTGGAGTAATAGAAATGAGGAGCTTGGTCCTCCTTATTGATGCTTGTTTAGGGGATTTACTAGAAGCAGGGATCAAAAGACAAACCAGCCATGCCTGGAGAAGCATATTACAAGGTAATATACTTCTCGCTAAAGGTATTAAATGGATAGTGGGTAATGGATTACAAATTAATGTGTGGAAGGATAACTGGCTGCCATGTACGCCTCCTAGACTAGTTAGAGCTTCTGATGATAGTAATATGCCTGTGAGAAAGGTTAATGAACTGTTTATTGAAGGCACTACAAGATGGAATGAAAGACTGTTATCTCAGCTTTTTCATGGTGAAGATGTGTAGTTAATTAAACTACTTCGACCCTCAATAACAGGAGCAAAGGATTCTATCTCATGGAGCTATACTAAGGATGGAGTCTACTCGGTGAAATCTGGATATCATCTTATGCGTAAGTGATACTAAGACTTTTCGGTCTTAAGGAGGTATCAATAACTCCAATACGAGTAGTATAGAAGGTTATCAATCCGTATTGGGATTAATTCTAAGCACGAAGAATACAAAGCACTCAAGTAAGTTAAGCTAGATAAATGAGTTGTTGATTTTAACTAAAACCCTAACAAGATTTAGCAATAAACAAAACGAAACAAACTAAACGAGATATGAACTCAAATGGTGAAAACGAATCCAAGGATGGGGTAATTGGATATAGTCTATTCCAAGTCTAATTCATGATGCTCATACACAATCAAGGTTAATTTCCAAGGTTAAGATCCTAATCGCGACTAATCCTCTCTCAAGGCACTAATCACCTATGCTAATTACTAATCCAAGATCAAATTCTCATTTGTGGACTCTTAATTAGCAAGCATTAATTTCATTAATCAAGATCACCTAAATAATCCCTTAGACAACTAATCTCTTAGGCTAAGAAGGGTATTTCTCTTAGAAAGCTCTCTTAGGCATTTCATCGAACACCTTGTGGGTGGGAAATGCCTTGAGATCAAGTTTGTCTTTCTCAAGCACAATCAAGCATTAGACACACTCCCTAAGAGTAGGAAATTGATTATCTATCCCTAAGCATCACAAATCATCCATGGAAGTCACCTAATCCTAACCCATCCCTAGATTCTAGGAAACTACTCACTAATCATGATGGGTCTAACAAATCCTATAAAGAACATGTTAAATCCCATGATTAGATGATTAGATGATTAAGAAAGGAGATTGAGAATAGAATAGATTGATAGATTCAAAAGGAAAATCTCTTACAAAATACTTAGAACATTCAAAAAGAGGTTTTTTAGCATAAAAAAAAGACATCCATAAAAATTAGGTTTTTCTGGTATTTATAGTGAATAGTGCGAACCGGGTCAACCCGGAACAAACCGGGTATTGACCCGGTTAAATCTGGGTTTTGGTCACATAAAGGCTCTGTACCGACCAGTCCTGGGTCGGTACAGTGGGTCGGCACTAAAACTTTGCCGCACAAGACGGATGGGTGCTGGGTCGTCCGGGAAGAGTTTTAGCCGGCATAAATGATGAGCTGGTCGATGCAGGGTGAGTTTTAGCCGGCAGTAATGACGATCGGATTGCTGGAGCTTAGTGCCGTGTGATTAGTACCGACCCAGGATGGGTCGGCACTAATCGTCCTTGTGCAGGTCGGTCGAGCTGGATGCGGAGTTAGCCGGCATAAATGACGTCTGGTCGAACGTGGGACGTGCTGGATCGTGCGCGGTATGGTTTTTAACCGGGAGAGATTAGTGCCGCCTGATTAGTACCGACCCAGGATGGGTCGGTACTAATTTTCCTGTGCTTTAATGCCGCTTGACTCTGGTGCAGGTTTAGCCGGCCAAAATGAAGTTGGGTCGCACGCGGGAAGGTTTTTAGCCGGCAGAGATCGATTGTGCGTGTGCTGGATTTAGTGCCGGTTGGTTAGTACCGACCCAGGATGGGTCGGCACTAATCTTTCTGTGCCTTGTGCCGCTTGGTTCTGGACCGGTATGGGAGAGTTCTTGGATCGGTGTTAGCTTCTGTCTTCGTACCGGTCCATCACACCGATCCAGGATCGGTCGGTGTAAATCACTTGGAGACGTGCCGTTCGAAATCTCGGAGTTCTGGGAGGGTACACCGATCGATTCTGGGTCGGTGTAAAAAGTGTTGTGGATCGGTATGAGCTTCTGTCTTCATACCGACCCATCATACCGATCCAGGATGGGTCGGCGTACTCCTCTCCTTCTTGCTGTTTTGCCTTGGCCATCTCTTCTTGTACCCAACTCCGATCCAGCTTGGCTTGGTGACTTCCAATCCTTCCAAAGTGCTTCCAAGTACCTAGAAAAGACTCCAAAACATGCGAGATACGCTAGGACCTAATGCACAACATCCTAGTTCCTAAGGAAAACCAAAATGCGAGATAGAACCATGATAAGTATGCAAATCACATCAAACTCCTAACTAATATTCATGCTAGAATAAGTAAAATATGAGAATATCAGTAAGCCACCTAATCCAGTTTCAGCAAATATAAATTTAGATATGGGTGATCAAAACTCTCAGAAGCTTTTTAGAAGTATATGGAATCTTAAAATTCCCCCAAAAATAAGACATTTCTGGTGGAGGTGTATTCATAATGCTTTACCTGTTGCAGATAATCTGCAAAGAAGAAAGCTGAGAGTGGATAATATTTGTCAAAGATGTGGAGAACACCCTGAAACAATAAACCATATGCTGTTTCAATGCAGTGTTAGTAAGGAAATTTGGAAACTTGCTCCTCTTCAGCATCCACTAGGTGACCAACTTAAACATAATTCATTGATTGAAAATATACAGGAGCTACTCATGTTAAATGGAAACCAGAGAAAGGAGGCTAATCTGTTTCCATTTATTGCCTGGAGAATATGGAAAATGAGGAATGACTTCATATTTCAAAACAAAAAGTGGACCACACCCGATGTAATAAATAAAGCGTTAGTGGATCTTAAAACATGGACTGACGTGGTGAACTTAGATAGTAAATACAACATAGAACTGAGGAGCAGCACCAATCAGAACGTAAATGACAATAACAAAGCTATAAAGACAACTGAGGAAGCTATTTCAAAAGCTAATGATTATTGCTGCTTTGTTGATGAGTCTTGGATATCAACTTCTCATTGTGCAAGTATAGGATGGGCTCTCTATAACAAAGATGCCAGGCTGATTGTCAAAGGAAGAACAGCTATTAGTCCAACAAGCACTTAGAGTGGCGATAATGCATGTCAGCAGAATTGGATACATAAATGTCACTTTCTGTAGAGATTCGAGTGACATGTATCGGCCATTAATGAATTCTAAAAATGGTATCCAGGCAAAAGAATGGAAGCATTCACAAATTGGCAGCTACATGGAAGACATATTGAAGCTAGCTAATGGTAGCAAATGTTATAATTTTTTTAAAGTCCCAAGATCTGTAAACAATGTGGCTGATGTATTAGCTAAAGATGCTAGGATAAATCTTCTCAACAATGTAATCTCTTGGAACTTTGTAACTTAACTTATGGAATGGTTAAATTGACGACAAAAAAAAGTTTAGTGTCTCTAGCTTGACAAAAATATAGGCTTGGGAGAGTTCCCAAGGACGCGTTTAACATCACTAGCTTGACGGTTGCTTCCTCATTTTCACTCCCTTCTTGAATGTTTCTTTTGCTCATAGTTGTACACCTAAGAGATAAATATCACAAGAAAATAGAAAAGATTAGCAACAAAACAAAATAAAAAAGGCTCTACTCTCAAGAAGAATCCAAATCCTAATGATCAATGCTAAACCTCAATAGCAATGGCACCAAATTGATAAAAGGATATTTTCAATTTCAATTATCCAAATGTACTCATGTCATTGTAGAACTTGAGATGTCAATCAATATGAGGTTAAGATTGAAATACTAAAAATGCAAGAAACTTCTTAATCTAGAGCAAATCTTTTTGGGTTTTTAAGTTTACAAACTAAGAAAGTAAAATGCAAGAATTAAAACAAGATGATTGGACCATGGATTTAACTATCATAAGAATGAGCTAACAATCAAAGAATGATGCGAAAGATTGAATTAAGCCCCATCATAGAACATGGAATTCACAAATATGACTAATTCATTTCTATGGCACTAATCACTTCACTAATTACCTAATCAACATAAACTTAGGTTCGTAATTAGATAATCAATGAGCATTAAGAAACAATTCTAATTAGTTCACTAAACACCCTAATCATCAACTCCCATTAGCTAGGCATGTAAAGCTCATAAAAGGTTTGGTTCAAGCATTTTCACAAACACTTTCCGGGTATGAAATGCCTAAGTTCTAAATTTTAAGAGATCAAGCCAAAACTAGCATTAAGAGCAACCTAAATGAAGGATCTTATAAGATGCAACCTAAACCATCATCATTTAACCATCAAATCATCATAATCTAGCCTAATCCATGATCCAACTAAAAATTAGTTCTTAAACATAAAGAAAGATAAAAAAGAAAAGACATAAACATAAAGATAAGTGATAGAGGTGAAGAATCCTTCACTAGAGTGGCATAAGAACATCAAGAGAAGAGTTTGGATCAAAATCCAACTCTATAGATAAGGAAACTTACTAAAAAAATAGGTATTAAACACTTAAATAGTAAAGGGGGTCGAACCGGGTCAAACCGGAACAAACCGGGTTTTGACCCGGTGGATTTGGGTCTTGTGTAGGTGGCATCGGCATGCACATGGCCGATACACCATCCCGATAAACCCTCTGGTATTCCGTATGCGCGCCAGACGAACATATTCTCACTAAATTTGCCGTATCTCTTGAACGGTTGCTCCGAATGACATGAAACCACCACCAAACGAACGTTAACTCGATTATCTATGACTTTCATCAAGATCTCCGAAGCTAAATCCAAATGGATTCATATGGCACGATCTTTCAGTCACTTCGGATGGACTTCGCATTTTCCTTGATTTTTGGGCATAGTTCTTGCTCCAAACCGGTCCCTTTTGCCTCCATGATCTTCCTCCAAGCTCCTCAAAGCCTCCATATCCTCCAAAAATACCTAAAAAGACCAAAAGTGCAATGCAAATGCAAAGAAACACACATATGACTCTAAATGCATGACAAGGGTAAAAGAGACTCAAATGCGTGAAAATATCTCAAAACTTATACAAAGTGGAACCAAAAACCTATGAAACTAAATCTTTAAAACATGAAAAATACACACTTATCACCCTAGACCACTCTTATCTCACTTGTTCCTCTCTTATGAGATTCCAAGTGTGATTCGAGTTGAATTTCCTTGTCAATTTATCGGGTTTCTGCTTCTATTACGCTATGTCATCTTCTATTTTTCTCGTTGCTCTGATTTTCTCAATCTCATCTTTCGCTCTATTCAACAGCACGGCCCTATATCTTCATCGGCGATGAGTACACATTACCTCTTCTACCGTTGCATTTGTGCTTATGCCCATATCGATGCAACCACGTGCACCAAAGATTTCCCAAAGCCTGCCTAGCGGAGACCAATAGTCATACCAGAACGATGTCTCTTTCCTGTTTCTCACTTCCACTCGATGAAACAACTTAGCAATAGGTCGCAGCTTAAGAATTTTCCTCCACATCCAAGAGCATGGGTTTGATTTCGATTCTCTTTTACGGACCGAAAAGACTCCATACGGATCAAGTACATAGGAATCCACTTCACCCACATAGAGTTTTTCGCAGATACGATCCTCCATACAAGCTTCAACCCACTCACCATATTTGTCTCCTTTAGCGGTCTCAGACCCAGCCCACCTTCATGCTTTGGTTTTGCTACATCCGTCCACACAATTTTGGCTTTGTGTGTGTTAAGTTTTGTGCCTGACCACAAAAAAGCTGAACAAAGTTTTTCAATTTCACGAATGCAGGCTCCCAGAAGGCGAAACACGGATGACCAGAAATTCGTGATACTCATCAGAACTGAACGATTAAGTGTCTTTGGATACGATATAAGTTATACTAATTATGTACGGTGAAGGAGTCAAATTTCCAAGAGGAGGGGGCTAATGCCATTACCTTTTTTTGCCTATAATAAGTCAATGTTGGTGGTGAGTTTAGCACTCCCCGGTTTAGCCCGGTTTGAACCGAGACCGGCCCAACTAATCCCGGTCGACGACGGCTCGAACCCGAAAGGAAAGCCCACGAAACATTCGCCGAACTCCGAACTTGAAAGAAAGGTCCGCGAGAGACTGATAACCGATAAACCGATAAGAATCTGAATGAACGCCGAACTTGAATCCAGATCGGCCGAACTTGAATCTAGATCGGCAAAACACGATCCGATCAACGATGATTCAAGATCGGCAAGGAAGTTCGCGCAATAACAACCAAGCTCAAATCAAACCGAACTCATCATAATCGATTGTAAATGTAAGGATCAAATCCTCGTCTCGGTACCGAGATCGGTCCGTTTCAATCCGATCGACGACGGTCCGAGATCGGTAAAGGAAGGATCAACATGCGACCGCCGAACTACGACATACCGAGCTCATCGGTCTCAACCTGTCATAGTCAGAACCCACTTCCGGAATGCGCGGAAAGTACGTTTTACTTTCCGCAAAGTACATCCGACTTTACGGAAAGTAGGTCTTGATTTGCGGAAAGGGAAGATTGACTAAAACTTTTAATCCGGGATTTGCGGAACTTTTCCGGATTCGGGGGAAAGTCTAAAGCCACCGAGAAACGTCTATAAATAAGGAGGTCCCGACTACATTTAGGAGGAGGGAGAAACAAATCCGCAATACATTTTTAGAGAGAGAAAGTGAGAGCTCGAAATCCGATCTCGAACTCATGACCGACCTCGAAATATTTTTGTAAAACGCCGACTAAGTTCGATTCAATAAAACGAAATACCAATTCGCATTCCAACTCCTTTACTCTTGTGATTTCTACGATCAACAGTCAACACTCGTCGAATTTTACTCTCATCACAGCGATGTTTCTAAATGTTTAATTTGTCAAATAGTACTGTACGAGGACTGTTCTATAACAACGCCGCGTTTGAAATGTTCGTTTTTTTGGGAAATAACGAAGAAAATCAGAATAATTTGCAGTAGGTAGGCATGTTAGCCGGGTTGTCCGAGCCTGACCCGGCCCAAAACTGGTTAAGCTCATATATATTGAGTCCGGTTCGGTCTATATTTTAAAGTCCGGATCAGCTCAAACAGAGTTACAAGGTTATTCTGTGTTTTTTTCGGGCTTTTCTTTAAAAGTTATAATGACTTTAAAAGAAAAAAAATTCATTCTTTTATTGTCTTATCAACAATTTACCATTATTTTCATTATTTATATTTGGATTTATGCACTTATAAAACTTCATGTATGAAGCATGAAAAATACATCAGGCTACTAAAACAACTTTTGAAATGGTGTTTTTATAGCAGCAAGTAAATCCAAATTTAAACAACTGTAATTACGTTTTATCAAATCCAACTTACTTAAAAAACAAAAGTTTTAAACTACAATAATTTTTATACAATCTAGATCGTAAAACCAGAATTTGAAGTTGTTTTTAGTGTCTTCAAAACCTTCTTTACCATCGAACTCTACATATAAAACATTAAATATATCTTTTAATTGAATCAAAATATTTAGTTTAATTAAGTCTTTCATGATCGGTCCGGTCAGACTAAGCTCGAACAACCGATTAGCAAGGTCCCAACATTTTGGGCTTATATTTCTAACTCTAAACTTGGTAATTTCAGAACTGGACCCGGCCGGGTTTCGGACTTTAGCCTTAATTGACATATCTACAAATCGACCAATAAAGTATGAATTTCTATAACTCTTTCAAATTGGCTTTCTATAACTCTTTCAAATTGCCAATGTATTTGGCTTTCGGCCAACAGAAAATAAATTTCTCAGAAATGTTCAGTCAAATTATACGGAAAATAATACTAATACAAAATTTAATAATGTAATGTCTCGTTAATACATAAAATGTAAATATTTCATAATTATTCTTATTATTTTGTGAGACACGCTCAGGCGGACTTTGCGTTATCCTCAAAGCTAACCAAAGAATTGAGAATTTCTATACTCTTCAACATGCACATAATGAATAAATAAATCAATTTCTTCACACACAAACCCCTTACTCCCTCTCTTATCTTCTATTTTTCTCCCATACTTTAGAATTTTAACAATTAGACATCGGATTCCATACTTATCTTAGTCCTATTTCAGAGATTTATTTAGGCCTCACTTCAATACCATCAATCACAATCCCACCTTTCAATTGATACCCTTTCACCTCCGTGAGACTCATATTGACTTCATCATCCTCGCCTTCTAGTGTCTCAAACTCTCCTAACTCAATCTCCATCCACCCGTCGTCTCTACCTTTCGGCTCCCTTATTTTCCCGTCTCCACAGACCGCCTCCATGGTCATCGCCATTCGGTCTTCTCGGTTTCCATAAAACAGCCGCTTCATTTGTTGTTTCTTCTCATCCAAGCAACATAGATAAGCTGTGTTCTTAACAATTTGACCATTCTTGGATTTAATATAAGTCTCAGCCGGAATTAGGTCTAGTCCGTATGCGCGTTTAGTTACTTTCACAATGAGATATGCTCCGTATCTTGTGTTTGGTGATAAAATTCTGGTTTGGATTTTACCGTTGATTTCTAACCGATCCGTCGTTATAAGTTCGGCTGATTCCGAAAACCTGATGATTTAAAACGAAAACATTTTAGATACAATAAAATCTGAAATCTTCACAAAGCATAACTAGTTATTTTAAGGAAAATGAAATTGACCTAGAATCTGAAACATTGCTCCAAGACCAGTAGGATGCTTGGTCGCTCCAAGTTATAGAAATATCTCTTGCAGATAAAATATAAGAAATTTTTCCAGAGAATTTATTGATCTTGAAAAGCTGAAATTGCATCAGAAACAGAATATATCATTAGTTCAAATAATTATTTGTTAGAAAAAATTGTTTGAAAATTCAAGTAACTCATACAAATCGAACCTTTCGAGCATTGTCGATAAGAAGAGAATCACAGAGACATCGATAAATCTCCTTTTTGGATGAGAAACTCCGATGATGATCAGTGGATTGAGAGATGAGGCTTTTGTAATCGGACGGTAGAAACTTTTCCCATACGAAATCCGAGTCTCCGGCTAACCGGAAAACTGAGGAGACGACCGTCGACGAGAATACGTCGGCCGGAGATGTGAAGGAAATGATATTGGCTACGCATGCTTCTGGTAACATCTTTTTTGTTGTTTCTTCTTTGTTTGCAGAGAAAAAAGATTAATAAATCTGAATAATTAATTCAGAAAGAGAGTGATACTGATTATGGGAGTTGCTTTGAGTTTTTGTAAATGTGGTGAAGTGTATATATAGTGATGCTTGGGATCATTCGCCGCCGGTTTTGGACCGAGAAGGTCAATTTCGAGGTTAAGAGTTAAAGCTTGGGACCCGCTAAAGTCAAAACTTAAAGCGTTTGGTTGTTGGCGAAGACTAAAAGATTGGTCTTCCCATAAAGGGAAACTATACGCGTAAGAGAAAAAATTGCCTTGGCTCAAATGGACGTTAATAATTTTAATGTTTCATTTTTTTTTTTAAGTTTAGAGACTTATTAGTTATGAGGGTCAAATAATTTCATTTGTTAAAATGTTAGTCTTTTAAACCAAATATACTATTTTGTTTATTCTCTATTTTTCAAAAATTTAGCTTTTCTAACTTTATTATTTATATATCTAATCTAGTATCGGACCAACTTGTAAAAAAATTGATTTTGTTGAAAAATAGTGGTGTGTGAGAAAATATTAAAATAATTGATTTGATTCATATTATCAGAAAAATTCATAAATAAGCATGTTGAAAATTAGATAAATTTCAGGAAGTGTGATCTATTACAAAATACCGTACGAGTAAAGACAAAAAATGAAAAAAGAAGTTAGTGGTGATCTGCAATGACTAATCAACAAGATTTTTGAACTTCGTGGGGGTAGCATCGATCGTTGAAATGATGAGACCCCTAAATAATATAATCCTAAAATATGTTATACAAAACTAATATCTCTATAGAGTCGTTCTAGCTTTAGGATTGGTCAGATTGAACCCCTAAATTATATAATTTTATATACAATAAAGTAATAAGTTATAAGAATAACACATTGACAATCTTTCGTAACAAAAAGCTGTTGTCTACTTGTCTTGGTAAAATATAACATATATACAAGAAAGCTATTATATATGTAAAAAAGGAGTAGTATACTATGTGTTGAGAGATACGGTTTACAATAAAATTAAACCATGTTTTTGTCTTTATTTAATTCCTTTTTTATTTTATTTGAAATTAAAATCAATTTAAAAGCAAAACAAATTGATCTCATTCACTACGATTATATATTTGAAATTACGAATGTTGTCCCATCGAAATAATAGATGTTTTAAAAGAAAAATGGACAATTCTCAAAAACGATATACTTTTAAATAATTCCACAAATACCACAACTTTTTAAAATTCTAGTATTACCACAAATGAATGGTTAAAAAACTATTTGACTTGTTAATTAAAAAAAAATAATTGACTTTTAATGAACTAAAAATTAAAATAATTCAGGAGATAAATAATTTTTTGTTTAATTACTATTTATTTATTATTATTATATTTTAACTCTCTATATATATTTATATATTTATTAATTATTATCTGAGTTTACAATTTTTTTTTTTTAAGAGTTTACAAATTATAGGGAAAAAAGTAGAAAAAAAAAAGATACCTCGTGTTTTTTTTAAGTTTTCCTTTTGATAATAATTACAAAAAGAAAGTGTGTGATCAATGACTATGTCGACGAAACTAACAAGTTGACACGTGATCTATTTCAAATGAAGAAAAATGTACTCAAACAAACTATCAAGGTCAAAAAGTTAATATTATTCGTTTTATATATTGTATAGTTTGTTTGACCTTGAAAGTTTGTTTGACCTTGTCCCTTGATAGTTTGTTTGAGTAGATCGTATACATATTTTACTGTATATACGCCTGATTTTGTATGATTCTATGCGTATCCATTTAGGGTACAATTACGGCTAGGTCTCAACCCAAGTATTAGTGGGATATCCTCGGGTCGGAAATGATCTCGCAAGAGGTGGACGTTCCACTCTTTCGTATCCTGTCGGAAATTATCTCGCAAAAGGTGGATGTTCCTATATCCGACCCGTGCGGAAGCTATCACCGGGTGTGCCAGGATGCCTGGGATCCAGGGCTCACTCCAAACTCTAGTATTAAGCCCCGACCGATAGTCTTCCTTAGACCCATCTTTAGAAGAGGCTTTACGGCTAGGATACTACGCCATCCATAAGATGGTGAATAAACCTTCCGATCTTCCAATGGGCAAGATTGTCTATAATATCTTCCTCCAAGGACTCGTGCCAGTAAGGATGAAGGGTATTGAATAAGACGCCACAACTGTTTTGCTAGGAGAGCAAGGTTAAAGTCATATAAATCTCGGAAACCCAAGCCTCCCAAATCTTGGGGAATGCAGATCTTGTCTCATGCTATCTAATGAATCCCTCTGCTTTTTTGCTTGGAGATCCACCAAAAATTAGCAATGGCACTCCTCAACTTATTGGTAATGCATTGCGGAAGTAAATAACATGACATAACGTAGGTTAATATGGCTTGGGCCACCGATTTGTTATGGATTTCTTTTCTCCCTTTGGAAAGGAGTCTTGCATACCGGTTGTTAACCCGATTATTAAGTCGATCATGGACGAAGGAGAAAACTTTCTTTTTTGAACCACAAATTTGTTGTGGTTATCCCAGATACATACCCATGCCTCCTTCAGTCAATATTCCAATAGCATTTTTATCCCTCTTTTTACGTTCTGTTTCACTCCGTTTCCAAACATAATGGATGATTTTCCTAGGTTCAGCTGTTGACCCGAAGCGGTTCCATAGGTATTAAGAATCTTAAAAATCTCTGCACTTTGTAGGATATCCGCTTTGCAGAAGAAGAGACTATCAACTGCAAATAAGAGATGTGAGACCGTGGGGCTCGCTCTCGCTATCCTCAGGCCTGTAATCCGATTTTCTTCTTCCGCCTCTTTGAGGAGGGAGATAAGCGCTTCTGTGCACAAGATAAAGAGGAAAGGGGATAAAGCATTTCCTTGACGAATTCCCCTTGAGGGTTTAATTCTTCCTTTTGCTTCTCCATTTATGAGGGCTTGGTATGAGACCGAGGAAATACAAAACATCAGTAACTTGACCCATCGCTCCGAATGGTGAAAGCGGTCCAAAATATTGTACATATTTTGGACCGCTTGTTATCAAATTGAATGGTGATAGTTTATCCTTTAGGCTACGAATGGTGAAAGCAGTTCAGGCGTTGTGGATCAAGTGGAGCAAGTGCAGATCAAACGGATCAAATGCGGATCAGGCGGTCCAAAATATATGATTGAATGGAAAAAACGGATAAAAAGTGGTACGTAGCAAGCCTAAATATTCAGGTATTTGGTTCGGTTACTTTTACACAAACTACCCAAAACTATTCAAAAAAAACAAAAAAAAATGATTTAATTTTAATGAAATTTGCTTAAATTTTGAAAAAAATGTTTAACTTTGACAAATATTGGATCTTTCGGGTATTTCAGATAATTGGTTTTTTATAATTGTAATTTTGGATATTTATTAATTTTCACTACTTTCTAATATTTTGAGTGATCAAAATTTTATTTTTGAAAGCAATATATAAATTTATAAATCTGTCAAAAGAAAAATTGATAAATGAACCTATACCATTTTGTAAAAATATTATGAATTATTTAAAAATCTATAATAATGAGAAATATTATAAAATGCTACAAACCTATAAAAGTATAATAGACAGTTCATACTGAACAAATATCCAGTAGTTCTATTGTACAAAGTGGATAACTTCATTTCCTTCACAAATCTCATCCACTTATACGGTGGCGTTTTAAATTAATATTTTTTTTAAAAGTCACTTAATTCTTTTAACATGTATGAATGGCAAATTACATGCGGTTCTTCCGTTTTACGTTCGATCCGACCTAAGGCTCCGAATGGAGAAAGTGGATCAGGCAAAACAAGTACGGATCAGGCGGAACAACTGCGGATCAAGCGGTTCAAAATATAATGTTGAATGGTGAAAACAGATAACAAGCGGTTCAAATTATTGTACATATTCATAATAATTTAAATTAAATTGAAAATTGCTATTATATTCAGAATATAATTATATGAATAATGTAAACAAATTTTTTTATAATTTAGAAATAACAAATAAAAAAATATTTACTTTAAAATTATAAATTATGTCAAATGGGAAGATATTTAAAATTGCTATTTTATTTTTGCATTCTTTCAAGATCAATTTTTGTAATTTAATGGTAATATATTATAAATTATGTTACTTATATTACACAAAATATAAATAATAATTATATATCATTAATATAAATCACAAGTATGATATATAAAAAAGAAAAATATTAATGAAATTTGCACAAAAAAAAAAAAGAGAAACGTCAATTTGAAGTGGAACACATCAAATATGATGTGTGAATATTGTTCATAACAGATCATATATTTTCTTTGTTAAATTGAACCATGGTTCATCATTTTCTTGAATAAAATAATCACTTACATTTATAGATATTGTGAATGGAGAAAAAAGGCAGTTCTTCCTAACTGGTGTGCCAACCAATTTTTTTACGCTCTTCATTCACAACCTTAAGGTTTTGAATGGCAAAGCGGACTAAAGATGGTTCGTCCAAAGATTCGTTTCGATCCGGTGAATGGTGAATGGCAAAGTGGACTAAAGAAGGTTTGTCCAAAGTTTCGTTTCGACCGCTAATGTATCCCATACAACTAATAAACTTGATCTACCTGTGTTTATTAATAAAAAAAAAAAAGCAGCAAATAGTGTTAAGGCGGTCCTTTTTATGAAGTAAAATGAAAATCTGCTTACAACAGTAATAACACCTCATGTGATGTGTTGGAAAGTGTGGTCTGCCATTTTTACCTTTTTAATTGTTTTTAAAACATTATAAGAGTTTAATTTTGTATAATTTATGGTATTCACTTATTTGTAAATTCGTAATTAGTTGAATAACTATTTTGACACTAAACAATAAAACTACATGTTAAAAGAAAATGAAAATAATATAGTAAATTTAAACTCAATAAAATTTATAATAATACTATATTAGGACACGCATATATACGAGTTTATAATTTATTATTTTATAATCCATAAGAAAAAACTAAAAATGAAAAATAAAATTACTACCCATGAAAATAAATAATATATAAATTTAGAAATGAATTTTTTGATGAAATAAATATATACACTGAAAAAATAATTTGGTAGAGAAAATGCAATAAATAGCTTTGGAAACGATTATTGGACTTTTGATCTTTTGGTATGTAATTGACATTCTACCAAATTATTTATATAGAGGTTAGAAGTTTTTTTTTTAACTAAGAATTTTTTTTTCCTTTTATTTCTATTAACTTTGCCTGTTAGGATAAATTTAAATTTTGTATTTTTCCATTTTGTTTAGTAACTTAACCTTTTAGGATTATGAATCAGTTATTAATTTTTCTAAATTTTTAATTTTTTGTATTTCATTAATCTTCTTATTAATCGATCTTAATTTTTTTCCATTATTAGTTTTGATTTTTTTCAATTAACTTTGACTTTTAGGATAAAGTTACATTTTCTGTTTTTTCTTTTGTTTATTAATTTTACTTTTTAGGATTATGAATGTTATAGAAATTTAGTAATTTTTTTACACATGATATAAATTATTATAAATATTACAGTATTTTGGACCGCTTGTTATCCGTTTTCACCATTCAAACTTATATTTTGAACCGCTAGCTCCGCTTGATCTGCATTTAGACCGCCTGATCCGCCTAATCCGCCTAATCCGCTTGATCCACACTTGATCCGCCTGATCCGCTTGAACCGCTAGATCCGCACCGCCTGATCCGCTTTCTCCATTTGGAGCCTAAGCTATAGCTTTTTTCGTAGTTGGAGGTTTGTTAATTCTAAACTAAATCTGAATAATAATGTAAATGTGAAAAGCAAACAATGAGAAGATGTTGATCGGAAAGTGTTGTTGGAGAGTCAATTGCTAAAGAAACTAAACCTACACATCTATGCTTTATATAAAAATAGGTTTCATATTTAAAATTATAAAAACTAGTTTTTTCCTTCCTTTATAAGACTCCGAATGGAGAAAGCGAATTAGGCGGTGCGGATCAAGCGGTTCAAGCAGATCAAACGGAATAAGTGCGGATCAGGCGGATCATGCGGATCAGACGGAACAAGTGCGGATCAAGCGGTTCAACTTATATGGTTGAATGGGAAAAGCGGATCAAGCGGATCGGACGCAGGGCCGGCTCAGTAGGGAGGGCGAGCGGTGCGACGGCCCGAGGCCCCGACCCCGTGTTTTTTTTTGGTCGTCTATTTGATTAAAGCCCATTGGGCGAAATATCGGAACAATACAAAGATAGAAAATTGACACATGTTGAGCAACGTGGCCATTTACAGAGAAGTCTCAAACGTTCCACAGCCTTCTTCAACACCGAATCGGCACCGTCGCCGGAAATTCCACCGCCGGTGAGACTTATCAAACATTTCAGATCTACCGTGAAAGTTCTGCTCCTCCAATTCTGTGATTGTACCAACACCATAATTGTGAAGTGTTTTTACTGTATTAGACGAACCTAATATTTTCTTCATAAAATTGCTTCGCATGTACTGTGGCGTTTATAAATATGATTTTTTTTATTCTTTTGGAAACAAACCATTTGCTTACACAAATATTTGTGAATGACAACGTAATTGCAGTCGCTCCTTCCCGTTAAAGTTCCGCTACTGTTTCGTTCATCCATTCATAGCTAGCCTTAGTTTACCACGTGCAAAAATTTGGCATCATGACTTATTACCAATATTTGGCATTAAAATGTCAGATTTATTTTTGGATGCATTAAATTACGATAAAGCTTCGGGACAAGAAAAAATTTGTGGCAAATTTTGATCATGTTTTGTAAGGATATACGTATACCGAGTCAATCAAAGGTTCAGCTCAAGCGTATTTTTGATATTAATGAAAAAAGGGAGGATTACTAAACTAATGATAGAATCCTTAAAAATTATTTGTTTGAGTACATTTTATCAAAATTACTAGAGTAACCTAGTATACCGAAAATACTCTTCTAGCATTTGTTGAGAAAAACGTAATTACAAAACTCTCATTATTTTTCATTTGTCACGTATACAAAATTTGGTTTATTTACAAAAAAACGAATACCGTTCTTTGATGGTAGACTTGTTTGATTTTGCTCAACTCAAATTTTAGACCGTAGATTTATTTGATGGATGGTAGATTTGTTTGAAAGATGGTAGATTTGTTAAATATTGGTAGACATATTTTAACGACACGGTAGATATGTTTCAAGGGGGGTAAATATATTAATTCTTTGATGGAAGATTTGTTTATGGGTTGGTAGACTTTACGACCAATACGTTGACTTACGGTGAATATTTGACTTTTTTGATAGATTTATTGATAATGGTGGTAGATTAATCTTAAAAACGGTTGACTTATTTCTTTTGGTGACAGAGTTATCTACTGGGAAATATCGGATGGTTAATTTTCGAGACGATATATTTATTTTTTTGGCGGTAGATTTGTATTGGATACGGTAGATTTATATTGGTTTGTTAGATTTATTCATAATGGCGGTAGATATAAATTAGTGTAATATCTCAGTGATTTCGTTTCGTAACGGTGGTAGATTTAATATTAGTGATGGTAGATATAAAATAATTTGGTAGATTTGTTTGTAATGTTGGTAGATATAAAACCGTCTAAAATCTATGTGACTTCGTTTTGTAATGGTGGTTTATTTAATATTAATGAAGGTAGATTTAAAATTATTTGGTAGATTTATTTGTAATGGCGGTAGATTTGGTAAATCTTTTGGTATTTAGTCAGATAACCTTCAATTGTATACTTATTATTTCGCGTTGTGGTAGACTTTTAATGACGGTAAATTTATTGACATGCATTGTTTGGTGGTAGACGTTTGACTTTTTCTAAAATGAGAAATGACGTTTTTGTCCTACACTAAATCTCAGATCTACAAAAAAACCAGAGGCCCATATTTGCTAAGTATGAGAATATTTTTGTTTGATGGTAAATTTATTGTAATTAATGATGGTAGATTTATTTTGATAGATATTTTTTTTATGGGATTAAATTTTAATTTCATCTTAAATCACAAGTTTAACGTATCCATCAATGAATATGCAGTTGTCAAGTATTACAAACATATGTCAACAAACGGTATGATCTAAAAAAAATCATCATTAAGTGATTGCAAATGGCAAGATAAGTCATTCTTCCCTAGATCAAGCCAATTGTCATATGAACTTAATTTATTTTTGGATTTGTGCTCGTTTGTTTTTAATCTTGATATAAAGATTGGATATGTGTTTTTCTTTCATTTATTGGATTGGGTCATGCATTTTTGGTTTAAACCTCACTCATTTTGATTATACATACTATGCAAACGTGAAAGTAAATAAACTGAACATGAACATGAGTGATATTACCGTAAGTCATTCATGATAGAACGAACATAATTTTGCATCATGAAAATAGATTTTAATGGGAATATGGTAATTGTAGATGTAAACGAGATCACATAAATGACTAAAGAAAATTAAAAAATCCAAAAAATACACAAAAACATAAAAATGATTAATTCTCTTTTTTTTGGCACCTAACAAGAATTTTTTTTTTTTTTTGCAATTATAATGCTTACATTAATTTAAAAAAAAAATTAAATTAACCAACACGAAACCAGGAATTAACTACGGTTCGCTAAACCAAAATTGGATAAAATCTAGATTGAACCGGGTATCCATCGAGTTTAACCTACTTCATCACCACCGTTGATCCGTCCCCAAGCTCCGCCGTCGGCATCTGATATCGGAAACACTACAAAAAATAGCCAATTACGACGGCATCTGATATCGGAAATTTTACGACGATTTTAAATCGATGTAAATTTACATCGACATTACGACGAATTATGTATTCATTGTAAATTCGTCGTAAAAATGTGTCGTCGTAATATCGTCGTAATTTGACGACGACATTACGACGATTATACGACGATTTTGAAATTCGTCGTAATATCGATGTAACATTATGACGGATTTACGACGAATCTCACTTTCGTAAATTACGTTGTAAAGTCGATGTAATTTTACATCGATATTACAACGATCAGAATTCGATGTAAATTAACGACGAGTTGTCGTCGATCGTTTCCAGTTAGGTAGAACACGTTTTTTAATAGGTTCACCTAATCAATTTACATCGAAAATATACGTCGTAAATCCGATGCAAATCCGTTGTAATTCCGTTGGTAATTCTTTCTATAAATACATTCTTACGTCAAACGAAAATTTCAAAAAAAAAAACAAACACTAATAAAAAAACACACTATAAAATCTTTTTTATAAAATGTCTATATACGATCTACGAAGATGGATGTATACGCAAAAGGATTCGGAGGGAGCATTGACGAACGAATTCAAAGAGGGGCTTGAAATATTCATGTATCAGGCCGGAAATATGCAAACAACTCTGGAAAGCGGTAAGATGTTTTGTCCTTGTCGTAAATGCAAGAATACAAGATATGTTTTTATTGAGACGGTGTGGAAGCATTTACTAAATAGAGGGTTATGCCGCAATATTATGTTTGGTATCAACATGGAGAGGGTTTTGAAAGGAATCAAGCTGATCGTAGTAGTAATTATCAATGTCATGTAGATTTTGATGAATCAAATGATCAGGGTACTAGTAGTTATAATCATCATGGTCAACATGATCAGGGTCAAGATCATGATAGGATGCATGACATGGTTACTGATGCATTTCATGAAACAAATGCTGATAATAGTGTTGAGGAACCCAACGTAGATGCGAAGCAATTTTATGATATTCTAGACGCTGCAAATCAGCCACTTTACGATGGATGTAGAGAAGGTCAGTCTAAATTGTTGTTAGCAACTAGGATGATGACAATTAAAAATGATCATAACTTAGCTGAGGTTTGCATGGATGATTGGGCTGATCTTATTAAAGAGTATTTGCTAGAGGATAATTTAGCTGCTGAAACATACTATGAGATACAGAAGTTGGTGTTTAGTCTTGGGTTGCCTTCTAAGATGATAGATGTATGTGTTGACAATTGTATGCTTTTTTGGAAAGATGACGATAAGCTGCAGGAATGTCAATTTTGCCAAAAACCGAGATTTAGGCCGCAAACTTCTGGGCGTAGTAAGATACTGTACCAACGGATGTGGTGTCTTCCTATAACTGATAGGTTGAAACGATTGTATCAATCTGAAAGGACAGCTGCATCGATGAGGTGGCATGCAGAACATTCACAGAGAGAAGGAGAAGTGACTCACCCGTCATATGCAAAAGCTTGGAAACACTTTAACACGGTACACCTAGACTTTGCTAAATCTAATCGAAATGTGTATCTTGGTCTTTGCACTGATGGATTTAGTCCATTCGGTATGTCTGGTAGGCAATATTCTTTGTGGCCAGTTATCGTAACGCCTTATAACCTTCCCCCAGATATGTGCATGCAAAGGGAATTTCTATTCCTGAATATTTTAGTCCATGGTCCCAATCATCCAAAGAGGTCCCTTGATGTGTTTTTGCAGCCTCTCATAAATGAGTTGAAACAATTGTGGTATACAGGAGTTCGTACATATGACTGTTCGAAGAAAAAAAAATTTACGATGCGTGCGGTGCTTATGTGGACAATAAGCGACTTCCCTGCATATGGAATGCTATCAGGTTGGACAACGCATGGGAGGTTATCTTGTCCTTATTGCCTCGATCGGACATATGCGTTTCAGCTGAAACATGGTCGAAAAACATGCTGGTTTGACTGTCACCGTCAGTTTCTACCAATCAACCATCCATATCGGAGAAACAAGCGGTTGTTTAGAAAGAAAAAAATCGTGCGTGTCCCCCCACCAGTGTATCTATCTAGAGAAGATCTAGAAGCGCAAATAGATCATTTTGGGGGATTAGAAACGGTGATTCGTGGGGGAAATTGGCACACGCTGGTTAATATGTCTGATGGATACGAGGTCAATCACAATTGGCACAAGAAAAGTATTTTTTTTGGGAACTTCCGTACTGGAAATATCATCTGTTGAGACACAATCTTGATGTCATGCACATTGAGAAAAACGTTTTTGATAACATCATGCATACAGTGTTAAACGTGAAAGGAAGAACCAAAGACAACGGAAAGTCAAGGTTGGACTTGCCCGATAATTGCAACAGAAATGAGTTGCATAATGAGCAATGAGAAATCACCAGTTCCTATATTTTGGTTCAATTGGGTTTCATCTGACGTGAAGTTTCCTGATGGGTACGTATCCAATCTTGCTAAATCTGTTGAGAAATGACAAAAAGTTTTCAGGGATGAAGAGTCATGACTGCCACGTGTTTATGCAACAATTACTTCCTTTCGCATTTGCCGAACTCCTTCCAAGAAATGTTCATGAAGCAATTGGAGGTAAGATACATCGTATCATCACATATAAAATTATTGATATATTATAATTATATATATGGTCAAATATTACAATATATAATTTTGATTGTGCATGCATCAGAGCGTTTTTCCGGGATCTTAGTACACAGACGTTGTCAGAAGATGTAATTGCACAACTGGCTGCTAATATTCCAATATTGTTGTACAATTTGGAGAAGATATTCCCCCCAGCGTTTTTTGATGTTATGGAACATCTTCCCATTCATCTCCCTCATGAAGCAGAACTAGGCGGGCCTGTTCAGTTTAGGTGGATGTACCCATTCGAGCGCTTCATGAAACATTTAAAGGGAAATGAAAAAAATCTAGCAAGGGTTGAAGAATCAATTGTTGCGGGAAGTTTGACAGAAGAAACTTCACACTTCACTTCATACTATTTCGCTACAAAAGTCCGCACACGCAAACGGGCTCCCCGGCGATATGATGATGGTGGTGTGGGAAGAACTTATGCAGTAGAGGGTGTCCCAGACATCTCCTCACCAATCGGTTGTCTTAGTGGAAAATTGAAGGAAGTTTGGTGGTCTAACGAGAATGATAGGCACAGCGCACATACGTACATCCTCCTAAACTGCGAGGAAGTGAGTCCTTACGAGAGGTACGTAACGTAACTATTTAATTATCCACTAATTAATAATCAATTATATATACTTCATTATATATTAATTATAATGTATTTTGCAGCTTATTTGTTACTCAAGTGCGAGAATGCATTGAAGGCGTTTCAGATGATGAAATAAACAATCGTAAAGATCGTCACTTTGCTAAGTGGTTGAAGACGCAAGTAAGTAATATATATAGTTATAAATATTTCATTTAATTAGATCGATACTCAATCTAACATGCACACTTATCGATATGCCTTTTATAGGTGGATCATGGCGACCCCGCATATCCAATATGGTTTCATGAGTTACTCCAAGGCCCCCTCGGGAAGATAACGACTGCACCCATGTATTTCACCCGTTGTTATGTGTTTCATACATATAAGTACGGCGTTCGTCGGGCAACTACCAACTACGGAGTATGTGTTAGGGGTGAAATAGATTTTTATGGGGTGTTGCAGGAAATAATCGAAGTGGAGTACCCCGGCTTGGTTAGTATGAAATGCGTTCTCTTCAAATGTGATTGGGTTCGATCCAACAGTCGGTCGAGGGGTGCGAATTAACAAATTTGGTGTGGTCGACGTCAACAAATCACGACGATACAACAAGTTGGAACCATTTATCATAGCATCACAAGAAGAACAAGTAACGTTCATTCCATATCCGCGAGTTCGAACCACTGGGCCCACATGGTTATCGGTTATTAAAATAGCTCCAAGGGGTAAAATTGTTGGTGTTGACGATCTTCCAATGCAACAAGATTCTTGCCGTCACATTACAGAACCAAAGATTAAGGACAACGTTCTTCTAATTGATCCCCGAAACATGCAACTTGAATATCTACCTGGCGACACATAAGAAGAAGGTGATTCCGATGAGTTTGAAGAGAGTGACGATGATAATGAACCTGAAGATGATGAACCCAATGAAGATGATGAACCCGATGAAGATGATGATTAATCTGATTGATTTACTTTTTGTAATTGCTTAATTTGTATAATAAAATTACCGAATATGGGATAATCGGAAAATGACCAGAGATAATCGGAGATGGGATCGTAAGGATTCCCATAGGTCGAATATTACCCAAACCCTGGAATTTTGATTGTTTGGTAATATTAGACCTCTGGGAGTCCTTTCGATCTCATCTCCGATTATCTCCGGATTATCAGTATTACGACAACATTACGACGAATTAGTCTTAAATCGTCGTAATGTCGTCGTAAACCCCAAACCGGAATTTAAAATTTTTTGGTTAAGGGTTTACGATGACATTACGACGATTTAAGACTAATTCGTCGTAATGTCGTCGTAAACCCTTAACCAGGAATTAAAATTTTATGGTTTAGGGTTTACGACGACATTACGACGATTTAATCTTAAATCGTCGTAATGTCGTTGTAAACCTCAAACCCTAAATTTTAGGGTTTAGAGTTTAGGATTTAGCGTTGAAATATGTTGTATATGTTTGGTTTTTCATCATTTAGCTTGTTTTACATAAGTTGTCTACTCATTGTATAAAAATATTTGAGTTATCACAAAAATCAATTACATTATATACTTCATCCATGTTTCGAATAAACTTATAAGAACGACCGCTATACATTATTATGTAAGATAAGAAAATTTTCCATAAATTAGATTCAATCGTCTTTATTGAATTTTTTGTTTAGTTTGAGAAGTCTTGAATGCACAAATATACTTCGTTAATACACGACGGATTTGTATATTGTAATTTAGGGTTTAGGGTTTAGATTTTGTAAATTACCATCGAATTTACGACGGAGCCGTCGTAAATTCGATGGTAATTTACGACGATTTTACGACGGAGCCATCGTAAAATTGTCGTAATGAAAAATTAATTTTACCGCGTAGGGTGAAAATTTCCCGCGTGTCTTCAATATTACGACGATTTTACGATGGATCCGTCGTAAAATCGTCGTAAATTACCATCGAATTTATGACGGCAACAAACTCTATATATGCGATCCCAGATTTCTCTTCCTCGCTCATAATCTCACAATCTCCCTTTCTCTCTACAAGCCCCCTCTCTCTCTCTAAGGTAGTTTTTTTTTTTTAATTAGATATAGAATTGTAATTATTAGATAGGATTGGAATTAGATAGGATTGTAATTAGATAGGATTGGATTAGATAGTTGCGGGAATTATTAGATTATATTTTTAATATTCGTTAATTAATTTTATATAATTTTGTAGATATATATGGCGCCACGTAGAACTTACTATCGCCAGTTTATGAGCGGTGATTCGGGACCGTCGGAGGTCCCGTCATCTTCTGCCACACCGTCCGCGGTTCCGGATTCTGAGTCTGCACCAGCGGCACCGCCGCCAACTCAACCTGCACCAGCACCAGCACCAGCACCTTGACCTCCGTTGTTATATGCGGAATTGACGATCGGGGATATTATGCAGTCGCCAGGTCATGATGGTTTACCCCGGTTAGATCCGCGACGACCACCTAATACTTTTTGGTAAGTAGTATTATTTTTGTTTTCTTCTTTTTTTGGTAATTATATTTTTTTATTGATAATTGTAGTTTTATTTCTCACGTTTAAGAAAGATAACAAAGTCGGCCGGAGTGTGTCTGACACCATTAAAGCCTATTTCGAGGATCCTCACCACAACTGGTCTACGGTTCCGGATGACGTTATCGAAACGTGGTTCAAATATTTCGCGGTAATTTATTCGCTTTTATTTTTTTTTGAGAATTAATTATTTCTATTTAATGATATCGTTTCTAATTTTTTTTTGTCGGTTTTTTATAGCAAAAATGGCACTTGGACATTGGGATCAACGAGATGGTGAAGACGCAGTTTAAGAAGAAAGGAAAATTGCGGCTCAACAATACCGTCTCCGATTGGAAGAGGAAGTGGGAGGTTAATGGCGATGAGGCAAAGCCCCCATACATGTCTTCAGAAGTTTGGAATGGCCTGAAGACCTACTGGATGAATCCGCATTCGTAGGAAGTGGCCGCTAAGTGTTTGGCTTCTCGGAACACTGTCGGTCCAGACGGTCTTCCGGCGGTTATGTTGCATACTTCGGATCAAACGTCTTTTGCGGGAAGGCGCCTTCAAATGGTAATTGTTTTCCGTTGATTTCTATTTTTGTTATTTTAATTATTATTAATTAAAATTAACCATTAACCGTTTATTTTCTTTTGGAATGTCGTTTGGTTAGGCAAACGGAGGCGAACTTCCTCCAATGACCAGAGTTTTTGAGGAAACTCACAAAAAGAAATACGGCTCTTTTGTGGATCCTCGAGCGGAGAAGGTCTACAATGACGTCCAGGCAAGGATCGCCGAGCGTCAAACTCAATTCTCTCAGCAGCTATCACCTGGCGGTAGCTCGGTCCAATCCACTGCGGCTTTGACCACAGCCCAGATGGACGAGATATATGAAGAGGTAATAATAATCAAATTATATTTTTACTGAATTATTTTGTATTTAATTTATTAAATTTAACGTTTCTTTTTTGAAGGTTTCCCCGAAGAAAAAAGGCAGAATTTTAGGGATGGGATCGATCAGAGAAAGTGTCGTCGCCTCGTCTTCCTCACGTCTTCCGTTCGACGATCCGGTTGAGTTGCGGAACGAGTTGAACACCGCCCACTC
>PKMM01053184.1:45255-61675 GCA_002933915.1 Eutrema heterophyllum
ATATATATATATTAATTATTAATTTATACATCGATTTTACATCGAACTATAGTTTACGACGAATTAAATCGATTTAATTTTACATCGGTTTACCAACGAATGTACATCCTTATATTACGACGATTTTACGACGGATTACCGATTCAAAAATTCGAGAAATCGATGTAATGTTGCGACGTCTTTACAACGAAATACCAACGAGGTAACTTTTGTCGTAATGTCGTTGTAAATTTACATCGATTTTACGACGGATTATTTATGACGATTTTACGACGATTTGTATTCGTCCTAGTTTTTACGACGGATTTACGACGATTCTCGAGTAACGACGATCATTTTACGACGATTTGGCAATTGTCGCTAATCCGTCCCAAAGCCTGTTTTACATCGATTCTGTCCGTTGTAAACGACCTGTTTTCTTGTAGTGAAAACCTAGAGCCACCCGAACCCGGTGTCAAGCCTTCTCCTTCGATCCGTTTTTGAGAAGTATTCGACAACAAATCTGTCACCATCATTTACAAACAAAAAAATCTACCATCATTAACAAACAAATCTACCATCGTTTACAAATAAAATTAAATATAAAAATAAACCATCATTCTTCAATTCATGAAAAAAATACATTACCACGCCTAACCCTCACCGGAATCCAGATTACGCACCAACCCATGAACCGTCGCATCAACATACACAACTTTAACTCATAGTGGAGCTGGGGATGCTTAGTCTTCACATATTCCTGAGAATTGGAATAAGAAAGAAAAAAAAAACAAAAAAAACAAATCTACTGTCATAAACAAACAAATCTACCATCGTGAACAACTTATTTCTCACCTCAAATTTCAGAACCGTTACCGGAATGTTCAGACAGCGGTAATATGGCCGGAGAATACGCCATGTACCTGTCATAGAAGAAGAAAGAATAAGTCTACCACTAATAAAATAAATTTACCGACAACGATTATAAATCTACCAAAACCACGAAACCACATTTCGTTTTCAAATAAATCTACCATCACACATTACAAACTCTATGACCGAAGAAATACAAAATTTAACATTCCTAACCGGAAAAGCTTTTGCTCTCACCAGAATCCCGTTTAGTATACTAAAACCACATATTAACCAAATTATGTGCAACAAAAAAAAATTAGGGTTAGGTTATTACACAAAAAACAGTGAAATTAGGTTTCTCGCCGCCGCCAACCGTCCCATCTCCCCCATTCATCGCCGAAACGGCGACTGTTGACTCGCCCGACATCGACTTGCCTACCCTAAACCCTAAGACTCGACTCGCCGTTACCAAACTTCCCAGTGACAGAAACCTCCGACAAACTTCGTCGAAGACATGGGAAATGACAAACGAAGGACGAGGAGGAAGAGACTTACCTAATCGTCGACGGAAACTCATTTCTCACTGTCGGAATCGAAACTCGCCCCAACTGTCGCCGATATCTTCTCCTCCTCGAGAGCACATGTTTTTTTTTCTAAACCCAATTTTATGGGGTTTTTTTTTTATTTTAAGAGAATTTCATTAATTAGTTTTTTTTATTCATAAAAATTAAATAAATTATATCAACATAGTGGCATTCTCGTAATATAATACAACATATAGATACAAATGACATTTACTAACATTCTAAGGTTAGTTTAGTCCCCCTTCCCTGAGAGTTAGTCTAGTAATAAATCTTATGTGTAGGGTTAGATTGATGATTTATCTATAAAAAAAAAGGACATTTTATTTTTGGAATCCTGGAAAGTTTAGGTTACTCAAAGACTAAAATCTTTAAATATAAATTGTTGGTCGATAAATATTTATTTTTATAAAGGGTGGAAGGAGATCATGATTAATACAGTCGTTATTGGCCCCGTGACTTATATCATGCAAGGTATAAAATTTTTGTTAGTCGTTAACTTCAAGTTAACCAGTACAATAGCCAATTCTCGTGGGGCATTAATGGATGTAACTTCGTTGTTCATTTTAGCATGGGATAAGTTATGTAAACCAAAAAGGAGGGTATACTTGGATTCCGCTTTCTAGAAAATTTTAAAAACGGTTTTGATGGCAAAACAATTTTGCGACTTTATTTTCAAATTTTTTGGTTGCGAAATTCCTTAAAAAGGAGATATTTCAGGAATATGCATCTTTTTTTTGTTTTGTTCAAAACCAATCCATTAAAAAAAATTAAACCGGGTCCAGTGTGAACATATGTAATCCGTGCTTTGCCAAAACATTGGCTACACTATTACATGAACGAGAGATAAACTTAAAAGTTACAGCAGAAAAAGCAGAGCGGAAGATAAAAATATCCGATAGAATTCCAAAAAGATCAGAGACCATCGAACCAAAGTTGATGGCTTTGATTCGAGAAGTAGTACTCTCCATTTTTTAAAAGCCAAGAAGTAGTACTCTCCATTTTTTTGGATGAAAGAGAATTTATCCACCCAAGATCTCTGGATTAAAAGCCAAGAAGTAGTACTCTCCATTTTTTTGGATGAAAGAGAATTTATCCACCCAAGATCTCTGGATTAAATGTCGTCTAGTGAGGTTGGGTATGGGTGGTAGTATTTCTATATGGAAAGATCTTTGGATTCGTGATGAGCCGATTGAAAGTAGAGGAGTATATTGCTAGGATACCCATATAATACATACAATAACTAGGGTTAAAGAACCGTCAGACTTTGGATCTTCAACCCCAAATTATAAGATGCCAAGTCAATCTCGTGGAAAGGGTCGGATCCGACTTCATGTTTGGGTTGGATTTCCACTTCGGAGAAGCGTACAGTGCTTCTCGACGTTAGATGTCAAAGACGGAGTAATATTTTTACTTTGAATTACAAAACATCCGTCTGAACGCTATTAGACGTCATTCGAGTTCTTTTAAACCTCATAAATCACCACGTAACATTAAATTGGAGCACCCAACCATTGTGTAGTGCCTAGACACCGCACAAACGGTCACCAAAAGATAATTATTTGAACTCTCGATATGTTAAATTACAATGCATTATAACTATTGAATATTATTGGATAAATAATATAAGCGCAATAATATACATTAATTACATAAATATAATTTACAATGAGATTATTGTTTAGGGGAATTTTCGTCATCTCGGAGGCAAATCTCTTACAAAACATGTAGAGACGTGAAAGCCCAGAAAACACGATAGAAGGGTGTTTTCTAATGGTTCTTCGACGCCCAAGTCATAAAACGTATAAAGAAAGACCACGGAGTGGTGAATCGAAGAACGGAAATGATAGTCGAAAAACGTGTGAGGGAAAGTGCCTGTTGGGTCCTTAAGAAATGATGGATCTGCAATGGGCTTTGAAAGGTGGGCTCTTTGAGGTAAAAGAGAAGAAAACAAGAGTTTGGGAGAGAGATATCCACAGCTTAGGAGCAACCGTAAAGGTTACCAGAGAATGGTTGAAAGTGAAACTGAGAGTCCCGGAATGAAGGAAAGCTAAGTGTTTAGAAGTAGAAAGCACACAAATCTCACAGCAATCTATAGGAAAGTATGAGAAAAGTGTGAACCCCCTTCTCGTTGGAGAAGGGGTGATATTTATAGAGTTTTACCTGACCCGGGTTAGTATGCCGGGTCGGATCATGGACTGTCGGGTTGTTGGGCCGTTGGGTCGGATATCATATCCGTTAAATGGGTCTTGTACCCATAATATGTTGACTTCTCACCTACTTTCTTTGGCCGTTTGCGCCTGCTACTTGACCAAGCCTTGCTGCGTCACTATCTCTCTTAGTGTTTAGTCTTGGAAGAAGCGGATTAGGCGCGGTATGGGCATCTCCCATACCGTTGCTCTTCCCTATGCTTAGAGTGTTGTCACTTTCACCTATCAGATGTGAACATAAGGCATTATTTGCATGATCCGTAGGTTGCCAGAAACATGGGTGTAAGTTTGAACATATTCTGATTGTCGATATGAGGGAAATACAAGTATTGAAATAACTATTCCCGCCTAAATGATTTGCGTACCTGGCCCGAACCGCTTGATACCAGGGATTGGGTTATCGAGGTTGCCTAGTCTGGCACGCTCATTGCTCCTAGTACATGTGTAGGAAGGACCGTATTTATCCCAAACAATGATGATTAATCACGCATGCACACTATTCACCACTAGCTACCATTTAATATTAGGGAAATTAGTTTTCATGACGCATGCACACTATTCACATGTTACTGTGCCATGTAAAATACCCATTCAACCCCTATGCATACGTGATATTAGCTATACCCCCTACAGATAGTTTTCGTGTACGTGTGGGCCACATGTGTAAAAGGTGTCAGATTTGGACATCATTTTCTCATTGCTTCTATTTTATCTTCATCCTCATATTCTCTCTCTTCATCTTCTTTTTTCTTTTCTCTTTCCCACTCTCTCACTCTTCATCTTTCTCTCTCTTCTTCTCTCTTCTTCTCTTCATCTCAATCCCTCTAATTCCGCAGACGTCGGTGCTCTGAACAAAGGTTTCCCCTTGGGTATTCATCTTGACTTGAGAAAGTCTTATGTTTTATTGTTAAAGGAGCGTGATGGTTGGAGAGATTTACATCTCTAGGTGGTGATTTATTGAAGGTTAAAGGACGACGCCGGTGGTTCTTCCTTCAGCCATCGGGATCTCTTTCTTTTGGTGGGTTGATGATGATGGTTGGTTCTCTATCTAGATCTGATTTTCTTTGTGATTTTAGATCTAAATACTTGTTGTTGGTCATTAAGGTAGTTATCTGCAGATACTCGCCGTTGGTCATTAAGGTAGTTATCCGTAGATACTCGCCGCTTCTCGTTAAGGTAGTTATCCGTAAATACTCGCTGCTTCTCGTTAAGGTAGTTTTTCGATAACAAAATCATTAGAACACTAACTTTAAAGTTATCAGATGCAGGGAATCCAACAACCAAACACCGACAATTTCAAAAAATTAGAAAACATAAGGGTATCCTTACAAAGCAAGAAAACAAACAAGTGAGACGTTAAATTGATTGTTCTTTTTTAGGCCAACAAGGGATACCGACTGCATGACAAAATGGCTGGAGGTGATGGAGAAACAGCAGCGATAAGTTATCGTTCACATAAGAAGTTATTTGCCAACATTTTTAAAAAATTGTTAATGCTAATGTTATCACCCAAGATGGACATGAAAACGTTGTTAACCCATCCCAACCAAATGGAGAGGATAACACTGAGGTACGTCAATAATATACTTTAGTGATATCATTGTTAGCGTTAACAATAATGTTATCCGTAATGCATATGTTAACTTATTCATGTTAACAAAATAAATATCTGTTAACTTCTACAAATTTTTTGTATCCCACATATCACATCCAACCACGACTCGGAACAAACCACAATATTTGTTATGCAAGGTCATGCAGCTGGAGGGGGACAGGTTGTAGAGAAATGCAGAGAGCTTGATGTTTGTTATTCTCGGATTGTTGACTTATTTTCTTTGTGTTAGTATCTACGGATTCAATGTTAACTATACAATATATTTGTTAACTTGATTCCCCATTTATAACTCGTTAATTAGTTTATGATAAAAACCAAAATGTTAACTTTGTTACCATCTTCAACTTACTTGTCAACTACCGAACCGCTTCGTTAACATGTTATTTTACCTTTCGAATTACGAAATAGTTAACCAGTTTCGAAAGTTAGGTTTATCTAATGGTGACATCAAATGTATATTTGGCAAGCTAACATTAATGGCTTTAACACTATTATACATTTGGTGCAATAAAAGCAACTTGCTAACTATTATGTTAACATGTACTTTTAGTTTTTAGTTTTACGATTCTCATATAAACTGTATTTGGCAAACATCGGCTAACATTAATAGCCTTAACACTATTATACATTAAGTGCAATAAAATCAACTTGCTAACTATTATGTTAACATGTACTTTTAGTTTTACGATTCTCATATAAACTGTATTGGGATAACTTATGTCGACGTCAACCCAATATTTACTGGCGGCAAATTTGTTAAATGGAAAACATAGAAGTTATCAGCGGAATGGTTACTTTGAACTGTCTTTGTTAACCGACCAACCTAGTTACGTGTAACATACGTGTTATCCGTTTAATAGATAACTTACCGGTGACATTGTTAGAGGAGGCTCCAACTGCTGGAGCCACTGAATTGGGATAACTTATGTCGACGCTAACCCAATATATTATTGACGACAAGTTTGTTAAATAGACAACAGAGAAGTTATCACTGGAGTTGTTACATTTGAATTGTCTTTGTTAACTGACCAATCTAGTTACCGGGATAAGTTACATGTTAACCGTTTAATAGATAACTTACCGGCAACATTTGTTAGAGGAGGCTCCAACTGCTAGAGCCACTGAATTTGTTAAATTTGTTACCGTCTTCAACTTACTTGTTATTTGTTAACTGCCCAACCACTTGTTAACATGTTATTTTACCTTATCGAATTACGAGATAATTAATTAGTTTTGAAAGTCAACTATATCTAACAGGGGCAACAAGTTTATATTTGACAAACATTAGCTAACACTAATAGCATTAACATTACTACATATTTGGTGCAAGAAAAGTAATAGGCTAACTATTAAGTTATCCTGTTAATTTAGTTTTACGATTCTCAAATAAACTACCTTTATTATTGTAGGAAGGATCGCCAACTGTCGGTATTAATTGAGTTGGGATAACTTTGTTGTATGCTAACACTTGTCAACATCAGCGCTAACTTAGCTAACGAAATCACGGCTAAGTTAACGCATGATACACAGAGTTTTTACCCTACAATAAACTACTGCAAGTGCACATCAAAATTTGTAGTAATCTAGGGATCGAATTCACAAGGACCAAGTGAAACACAACGAGAATGCAAGAGAAAAGTAAAGCTAAGACGAATGAGAGTTGTTTGTGGTTTTAATGCAATGAAATAAAAAGCTAAGTAAAAACGAATTAAACTTATGAATTAAAGGCGTCAAGCTTCAGAGAAATTCGCAGGAACCATGGATTGCAAAACATAAAACCAGGCAAGGAAAGCATTAAGCATCGTTCTCTAACTCAAATCACTAGACTAGATCAATCTCTTCCCAGATTATTAAATCCCTATGTATTAGATATATGAATACTAACTCCCGTTGAATTCAACAACCTAAACATGCATTATAAGCGAGTTTGATAAGTTCACAAAACACAATAACATCAACTCCCGTTGGTTAAGGATATTTGGCTCATCTATGTTCTTTCAGGCAATTTAACAAACGCTTTAGGCTTGATAGTCGATATTTAGTATCTAATACCAATTACCCAAATGCTATCGTTGTAGCACTTGGGGATCAATCCAAGGAGGCACAAAGAACAACACACTAGGAATGCAAGAAATGACTTAAGCTAGAGCAAATGTTTTGGGTTTTTATGTTTTTAGATTAAGAAAGTGAAATGCAAGAAAGAAACAAAAGATAGAAGTGTTGGATCATGGATTAAACAAGCAAATGAATGGTTAACAATCAAATAATGATGACAAAGATTGCATTAAACACTATCCTAGAACATGAAATTCGCAAATATGACTAATCCATTCTCATGGCACTAATCACTTCACTAATCACCTAATTGACATAAACTCTCGTTTCCAATTAGATAATCAATGAACCTTAATCTCCAATTCCAATTGGTTCACTAATCACCCTAGACATCAACTCTCTCATTGGCTAGGATGCGAAAAGCTCACAAAAAGCTTGGTTCAAGCATTTCATCGAACACCTCTCGGGCGTGAAATGCTTAAACTCTAATTTTGATCTCTCAATCTAAACTAGCCTTAAGATTAACCTATGTGAAGGATTCTAACAAGATGCAATCCAAATCATCATCATTCATGACACTAATGCACACAATCTATGTCATTCCTTAGGCCTAGAACACTTAAACAAGACTAATCCACTATCATGGTCTTAATCCCTTTGTTAATCAATTAATCAAGAATCAAATTCTCATTTGTGATTTGATGATTAACAAGCATTAATTACAAGTTCTATTAACCAAAATACACCTTGGACATCCATTCTCATGAGCCAAGATATGTAAATCCCTTATTTTGTTCTTGAAAAATTTCATCAAACACTTGGTGTGCATGATTTTCCCTTTGATCTAGATTTAAGTTTCTCAAGCTAAATCTAGCATTAAAGACATTAAATAAGGAAGGAAAGCAAGGATTAAGAACATAATCAACACAAATCAAGCATCAAACCATCCAATCAAGCAAACCATGATCCAACAAAAAGTCTAAAATCTAAAGAACATGAAGAACAAAAGAGAAAAAGACATAAAAATAAGGAAATTGCATAAATAAAAGATAGAGTTGAAGAAATCTTCTCTAGAGTGGCATTTGTTATGAAGAGCAATCAAAATCCCTCCAAATGAGAGTTTGGATCGTGCCCAATCCTTGGGAGAAGAAGACTTGCAAAAAAAAAAAAAAGGTTTCAAGAGTATTTAAAGCAAAAAGGGCGAACCGGGTATGACTCGGTCGAAATGGGTCAAATTTGGTCTTGGGTGGCTTCACACCGACCTGCTGCACCTGATGGTTGGTTCGGTGTTGCTGCTGGGTTTGTGCACCGAATGGTTGCACCTGATGGTTGCACCTGATGGTTGGGTCGGTGTGGAGGATGTTTGTGTAGCACCGGTTGGTAAAACCGCGATATCTCATGGAATACATGTCCGAATGGTAGCCCTGTCAAGCGGGTCGGATCCGCCCCGCCTGACCAGCCCCGCCGCGGGTATTGGTTCTTTTTTACCCGCCAGAAATAGATCCGCAAGACCCGCGGTTCTTAAAATTGTTATCCGCACCCGCCCCGCATAAGTCTAGCGGGTCAGGCGGGGTACCCGCGAAATGTAAAGAAAAATCTAAAAATATAAATAACATGAGAAAGTCCATAATTTTTTGTTTTAGTGACAAAGTCCATAGTCCATAGTCCGATCCGCTTGACAGGCTACTTTAACATGCCAATTCATAGAGAAAAATGAGAGTTTATCAACTCTTACAACAAACTCAAAAGTTGTCTTCAAAACAGAATTATAACATAAATAAAAACAAATTACAATGTGTCTCTTCAAGTCCATTTGTCCTTATGATTTCTCAATTCACCTATAAAACCAAAAAAGTTAAGAAAGTATCAGAATATATGAGTTACAAATTTTGAAAACGATATTGAAGGAAATAATACTTACGCAGTAGTTGAAGCAAATGACTCAAGTGGAGGCACATTATCATCTTCGTCAACCTCTAATTCTTTCCAACAAAACATTAAAATTAGTACTAATAACTATTATATTGTAATTGAAATAGCAGAATTTTTGTGGTACCATCGTCATACGCTTCGAAACCTCGAAGCCAATTACGAGCACTAATCAGAGCTTGCACATTTTGTGGGAGAAGACAGCTTCTATACTTATTCAAGACCCGTGATCCAATGCTAAAGGAGGACTCGGATGCTACGGTTGTAATTGGTATGCTTAGAAGATCGCAAGCCATTCTAGATAACTCGCCAAATCGATGAGCGTTGTCTTTCCAATAATCTAACACATTTAAACTTGCAAACATCTCCCCATCTATTGCTGGTTCTGCCAAGTAGATATCTAACGCAAATTTACCACTAGCAGTTACATTCTTTTTCAGAATCTGTTGAAATACTACATCAATGAAAAAACCGTGTGTAAGATCTTCATAGCAAAAACCAGAAATATAGTAAGATCAATGGAAACAGACCAAGTGTAAGACACTTACATTGTAATTGATGACACATTTCCCATGTGACTGAAAAGGAACACCTCCAGCCACTGATTCTTGTGTGTTTTCTTCGGGTGATGTAGAGCTTTGAGCTGGTGCCTTAGAATAAGCTTTGAATAGCTGATTCAGTTTTTCTCGCACACGCTCCACCTTTTGTTGAGCAGTATCCTCTTCCAATTCTGTGAAACAATACTCTAATAGTTCTAACTTAAACCTAGGATCACAAACAGCTGCCATTGCAAGAATCTCTAAATACTCATGCCAATACTTATCAAATTTATGTTTCATAGCCCTAACCATCTCGACAATAACATCTTCGTGACTGTTCTCATGTTTTCTCAGCCAATACTCGATCTTGTACACTTGCATAAAATACATATTTGAGGTCGGGTAAATTGAACCTGATATCAGGGTGGTTATCTCATCAAAAGGTTGGAGCAGGTCACAGATTTGTACCCCCTAGATCCCACTCTGTTCTCGTGGGAAGAAACTTGTAGCTTGGATCAATTCCTTGATACCTATCAAAAGCAAGACGGTATTTGATACCTCTGTCAAGCATTTTATAGGTGGAGTTCCAGCGTGTTTGCACATCTAATGTCAACCCAACTCTAATGTTAATCCCAGCAGACTCCACACAGGTTGCAAACAATTTACGATGATTCTCTGAAGCTTGAACAAATTTGATACTATCCCTAATTTTTCCTAAAGCATTACCCATCACCTTTAGCCCCTCTTGAACAATCAGATTTAATATGTGGGTAGAGCACCTAACATGGAAGAACTCTCCACCACATAATAAATCGTTTTGTATAACCAGCTGATTCTTCAAGATGTTTTGCATGTTATCGTTATTACTAGCATTATCTAGGGTCAAAGAGAACACTTTTTTATCTATCCCCCACTATTTCATCATCTCCATGATCTTCAAAGCCAAATCTATTCCACAATGTGGAGGAGGCATAGCAGCAAAGCACAAAATTTTATTCTTTAACTTCCAATGCCTATCTACGTAATGGGCAGTCAAACATATATATCCTTCCACTGTTATAGCAGACCAAAGATAAGATGTGAAAGAGATCCTACCAGGAATTTCAGACAGTTCTAACATCAACTTTGACTTCTCCTTCTCATAAAACTTATAAACATCAGCTGCAGCAGTATTTCTACTTATAAACTTCACGTCAGCATTCATATACTTCCAGATCGCCCTAACTCTATCATTTTCAACATAGGAGAACGGGAGATCATGCTCAATTAAGCACTTTGATAACATTTCACGGAAAACACCTTGATCAATCTTTCTACTTTGTAGTTTCGCATCTTCAGTAATCATAATACCACCTATATCACCGGCTTTAGGCGTTCTCAAGCACACTTCTGAATGTCGGTTATAGTTAGACGTACAAGTATTGTGTGAATCATATGCATACTCTTTCGAGCAATGATTGCACTTAGCTCTGAGTTCAGAGACACCATCACTGTTGACCTTAGTGATGACAGTGAAATTGTCCCAACAAGTTGAGGTTTTCTGCCTCTTGCTCTTACTTGGTAGAACTTCATCAGCTTCTGATTGTGGCAAACTAGATCCCTCACTAGCAGTACTCGGATTCCTTCGCTTTTCCATCTGTTAAAACCAAAAAAAAATACATAAGATTAAATATAAGATAGAACAACAAAGATGGCTCCTAAACATACATAAGATTACATATAAGATAGAACAACAAAAATACATTGAGACTGATAAACACAAATTTCAGATCCCAAAATGAGAATAACAACACAATGGACTCACTAACAGAGAGAAAGTAATGTTCTTAAGATCATTTAACAAAAAACAAACCAAAGAACACAATTTCCTAAATGCTTATTTATGTTCTTGAGTCGTTGTTGTATTCTCTTCAATAATTCTTAGAGAAAACATATAATTAAAACATCTAATCACCGACAAACCAAGCAGATTCTACATGTAAATCTAGAGCTTGTGAAACCAAACTGAATCAAACAGCTCACGAGTATCTGCAATCTGACTAAGATGTTCTCACTTGCAATCACCGACCAATTTCAATTATTTTGAAACAAATTACAGAAATCATCATCGAACGAACGAGAATAAACGAAGATAAAACCAGGAAAATCAATGAACCGCCTAAAACTCTGATAAAACTAGACAAAAAAAAATCATTCCCATATAAAAATGTAAAATTTATGCAAAATTGCTCATAATCAAATCAAAATTGAAGAAAACAAGAACTATCAGTCTAATACAATCCAATAGAAAAGAGAAGGAGGAGACTATTGAGAGAGAAGCTTACCTGAGGCGAAGTAGCGATGTTAGGTTTATGGAGGCTGGAGAGGTCGAATCTCTCGACGGATGTTCGAATCGGCTTTGCTTGACGAATCGACGGAGGAGATGCGGAGGAGTTGGTTGACGACTCGACGGAGGAGAGGGATAAGAGAAGAGAGACGGAGATACAGAGAGAGACAGATTTATTTCGTTGTTTGTTGTCTCATGTCTGAATGAGAAAGATCTAGGGTTTTGTGTGCCCTAAAATTAAAAACGACACACTTCTTATGAAAACAACACACTATAACAGCCTACAAAATAAAAACAGCACACATCTAGTAAATAAACTACATAGTTTTTTTATTCTTGCGGGTTAGCGGATATCCGCTTTGTAAAATATCAAAACCCGCACCCGCCCCGCCAAAACATTCTGCGACCTGCAACCCGCGACCCGCGAAAAAAATTATACTTTTTCTGACCCGCACCCGCCCCGCATCGGGTCAAACGGGGCAGGACCCGCGGATAAACACTCAAATTGACAGGGCTACCGAATGGCCTCAAACCACCTCCAGTCGACATCTAACTCACTGGGACACAACTTTCATGAAGAACTCTGAAGCTGAATCCGAGTGGAAACCCTTCTTCTGGGTTGATCTTTCAGAAGTCGTATTTGGAGCAGAACTCGTTTGGACGCCAGACAGACATGTCTCTGATAAATCTGATGTATCTTTCTAACCACAGATTAGAATGGCTTGAACCTACCTTCAGATGACAGCTAGCTTAATTGTCTATAACTTCTATGAAGACCTCCGAAGTTAATTCCCATCGGAGACCCTTCGTCCGGCTAGATCTTTGAGGCACGTCGGGTAGCTTAGGCTGGTAAGTGCTGCACCGAGTGCATGGATCGGTGTGGTAGCTGCCTCATCCGGTGCTTAGCTTCTGATGCAACACCGGATGCTTGCACCGGTTGGAGGGCTCAGTGTTGTTGCTAGGAATCTGCACCTGATGGTTGCCCCGGTTGGTGGGGTCGGTGTAGGCGTTTGGTTGAGCGGCCAGACGGACACACCTTCAGTAAATCGGCCATATCTCTCGAACCACACATCCGAATGACCTGAATCCAACTCCAGTAGATAGCTAACGCCTTCCTCTACAACTTCCATGAAGATCAATCAGATCGGAAGGCCTTCGTCCAGCCACAGCTTTGAGACACCTCGGGTGAACAATCACTCCAATATCCCAAATGTCTCCAAAACACCTAGAAACATGAATGCAAAAACTCTCTAGGACCTAATGCCACATCCTAAACTCTAATAAAGACCAAAATGCTAGACAAAACTATGATTATGCATGCAAATGACAAGAGAATGTTAACTAAAATGCATGTCAAAACACGTAAATTATGAGAATATCACGCGTAAATACAAATAAGATCAGAAACTAGGTCGCGAGTCAAGTTCCAGCAACAAGATCAACAATAGATGAAGAAACCAATCGATAATTCCCTATCTAACAATCTTAAATTAGCAATTCATGAATTCCCTTGAAAACTCTAAAACCTAACTATGAAATCTACTCACACATAGTTGCAGAGAATAAGCAAAGAGGTATGAGAGAAATCATAAAGAAATTCAATAGATAATAAGAGGGTTCAGAAATCTTTTCCAAATTTGTCAGAAGAGGTTTAGAGATCGTCTCCCAGAGAAATAGATACAAAGTCTGTAGAAAAATAAAGCTTATCTACCAAAAGTGGCTAAAAATAGGTATTTATAGGTCTAGGTATTTAGGCAAATTTGGGCCAAAACAGGAAAAGCCCGAAATTTTCTTTTCTTCACATCGGCGTGCATCGATTGATTCTGGATTTTCTGATAATGTTGCATCGATCGATGCACTCCTTGCATCAATCGATGCACTCCTTGCATCAATCGATGCACTCCTTGCATCAATCGATGCACTCCTTGCATCAATCGATGCACTCCTTGCATCAATCGATGCACTCCTTGCATCGATCGATTCTCTTATGAGCATGTTGCATCGACCGACTTTAGATGTGCGTCGACCGATTTGGAACTCTCTTATAATGTTACATTGATCGATGCACTCCTTGCATTGATCGATTCTGCCTTTTTGCTCAGTTTCGTGCGTTTTTCAACCATGTTGCTCCAGTTTCTCCATAAAACGCCTTTTTACCTGAAATGACTCAATAAAAGACTAAAAGACTCTAAACGCAAACTTTGACTCGATAAAAAACTCTGGTAAAAATACGGTTTATCAACGCATTCTTCGATTAAAAGTATAACTCACGACACATGCTAACTTCCAATAAAAAAACAAAATGATAATCATAGCATGTAAAAAAAATTAGTGATGCAATATATACACTACCCAACAATCGTAAGCTATCTTTGAATTAATGTAGACTCGGCAATCAACAAATTTGAACGGTCAATTAAAATATTTAAAACAATATCTTAAGAAAATCTGTATTAAAAGGCCCACACTATTATCCAAGAGAAATTTTTGAGCTACATTTGCATTAAATGCGCATTAATTAATGATTTTCGCGCGAGATGGAATAAGTGATGTCACCGAATATAGGTGTAAAACGGTGAAGAAATGTTGACAGCAGGAAAGAGAACTAAATATGAATTATTCATTCATATATACCAACTCACCTTAAAAACAACTCAAAACATTGAATCAAATGCAAAAGTAATTCATCCAAACATTTTTTGCAAAAATAACTCTTTGTATCTTTTTTAACACCATAAAATTTTTATATTTACGAGACTGTCATAACATTTTGAAAATTATATTAATATTTTGTTTATAATTATTTATGAAAAAGTATAAAATATTTTGTAGAACATCTGCAAAGTCTGCAACATTATTTTTTTTTTTTTTGAAAAATCAAATATTTTAATATTAGTACTGAATAAATAGAAAAAAGTTTATGGTTATTCACGAAAGAACTAGAAAATATTTTCGCATATCATCTGCAAAGTCTGCGTTATTATTTTAAAAGCAAAGTAAATTTTTGAGTTTGTAATATTTAAATACAGACAAAAGAATTACGATGAATTACTAAATATAGTTAAAGACCTAATGGATAAAAGACAATAGGGTTGGTGTTATTTGTTTGGAATACCTAAAATTGGGTCAAAATTTGGGTGTTGATTTGCAGGGTTCTGGACCAAAAACATTGAGTTATTGACATTGTTAACAATTTAATTGACTTTATTTTGATATCACTAGTTGATCTAATTGACTTTATTTTGATATTGCAAGTTGATCCCTAGTCGCTGAAACTCCGTTGTCAACAAGACAAGTAAGCATATTACTAATTTACTATACTTGGTAGTTTCGATTGTAGTCATATTACAAACTAAATATGCTATGATAATGAATTAAACACAACATATCCATACGAACAAAATTGCTATTGACTTGAGAGAAAATGTTTTAACTGGATTAACGATAAAGTTAATTTTTATGGAAACTAACTTATGGTGGTTTAGTGGTTGAAGATTTATTCTGTTAGTTGGAGATCAGAGTTTGAGTCATTCTACTATAATTTAAATCATGGTTGGTCACCTGTAGTCTTAAGTGGTAAGAAAATCCTAAGTTTTACATACCCTAGAAATTAGTTTGAGTTTTAGTCTTGGGATTCCCCGGTTATAAAAAAAAAACTAGATTCTAAACCCGTGAGTCTACACGGAAATTTTTTGTTGTTTATCAAATTTTGTAATATAATTTGTGTTTATTTTTGTGTTTAGATATATTTTTTTGTATATTTAATTTTTGTCATATGAGACACATAATTATTTTGGTGTTTAGATATAATTTATTTTTTCTACTCCGCCCTATAACGGGAGTTCAATATGAAAAGTAACGGGAGTTCATTATGTTGACATAATCTTTTTCTAATCCGTCCTAGAACGGGGGTAAGTTTTAATTTTTGTATTCTGATATTTAGTTCTATTTTTTCGACAAAATGTATTTGTGGATGTAGAAGTTTGAGATGTGTTAACAATTTTATTTGTTGTATAAAATATATTATATAGTTTTCTAAAATTTTAATCCACAATGAGGGCATGCGACAATTTTTTATTTGTTTTTGTTTTTATGTTTTCTATTTTGTATGGAAAAATATATTTTTGGTATGACATGTATGATTCAAATTAGTGATTTTAGCTACCCAAATTTTCTGACCCGTTTTGTTATATATATTTTCAGTTCTATAATTTATTATAAATATATTTTTTAATATCTAAAATATCCATTCGGACTCTTACCCATTGTTTTGTTATTAATTTGAGAATAAAACATAATCATAAATATTTTATATAATCAACATAAATATC
>PKMM01053184.1:61906-161478 GCA_002933915.1 Eutrema heterophyllum
TATACTGTTTAATAGTATATATAATATAAATTTTAATATGTTTTCTTAATATGTGTGAAATAACCTTAAACGACTTATATTCTAAAACGGAGAGAGTATATTTATACAAAAAACGAATCGAGAAGATAGCTCTTCTTGTGACTCTTGGTTGTGAAAACTTTCTTGTCATCATTGTAATCTATATTTAATAATGACAAAAAAATGTCAAAAGGATATTGTAATATCATTAAAAAAAACAAATATGCTGGTTACGTGTGTGATTTGGTCATGAATCATGCTTTCTAACTATATATTAAAATCTAGGGATATTTATATTATTAAGTTAATAGTAGTTTAGGAGTAAATTGTAGTTATCAATTTTGTATTTTTATGATTAATTAAATTATTATTACTGGCAATATATATTTGAATATCTTAGTTTTTATATTCTATAGTGCTTAATGGGGCGCTCGTTTGGAAAATATTAAAGAAGACTAAATAATACCACACCGGATTTTATTAGTTTTTATATATAGTTTTTTGTATCTTTTAATAATAAAATGTTATTATATTTTAAATAACTTAATGAATTAAATAGAGACTAAAGGTTATTTATAAATATTATAATTAATTAGAATATCCATATCTAGCAATAAAGATATTATGTAGATTATTTATAAAAAAAAGACATGTTTGGCAACATGAATAGTAGTATGAAATTATTTGTTTATGAAAAAAATTTAATTAGAATTTAATTGGTTATGTTTTATATTCATCAAATTAAAATTTTGATAACATTTACAAAGATTCATGTATGGATTTTGAAATTGTTTCTAATAGTTTATTTATGAAAAAAATTATTGAAAGATGCTTCAAATGATTCAGTATACACGAATTTTCAAAGTTTTTTTTTGTAAATATAGTTTTGAGTGACACTACAATTTAGTAAATTTATTTAAAATCTTAATTGAATAACACCGAATTTTAAAATATTTGAAACATGATTTAAAAATATCAAATCCAATAACACCATACTCTAATGGATAATTAAGAATCAACGACTGAAAAAAATGGATTATGTTTGGATTTAAATTCCATTAAAATCTCTTTTCAAAGTACGAAATGTGTTTGCAATTCTACAAAACGGAATTACTTAGCTAATTCACTATCGAACCGGACTCCCTCGCAGGTTAACAGAATTCAAACACATTCTTTCAGAACATTGCTCATATGAAAAGCAAACAAAAATAAATCCACCAATTCTAAGATTCATCTGACAGTGAACAAAGAGTTAAGACAGAAACATAATATAAAATTGTAAGTGGGTTATGTTAGTTGGATGGCATCTGATAATTAGCCTACTTACACCATGTTTCTGTTATCTTCTGCTTCAAGAAACTGCCTTAGGAGTTCAATTGTTTTACGGTATAGGTTCATATCGATTCCATCCACATTTCTTCCTGTTCGAGCCTACAAGATCGCCTAAAGAGAAATAGTATATGAATCAATTTTCAGTTTGGTTAGCTACCAAAGACAATACATGGAGAGATTATCGGTTTGGTACACAACTTCAGCCTCAAATTGGTACCCTACTGCTTACATAAACTTAAAGAACATTTACAACCTCTTACAGCATTCCACAATTGTCAAGAAGAGACGAGTAAACTCGATTTTGGATGCATAGTATACTGAAACTGTCTAACTGAGATACTGAAATTACACCTCATTGGGAAAATACGTCCCATGTATGCAGCTATACTTGAAAAGCTTAAATACGAGTAACGTTCGCAAGTTTAACATCCTACTACCATAAATCATTTTTAGAGTCGGAAAGGTTAGAACGTTCAACAAAAGCAAAACTCTTCAATAACTTCAGTATTTTCCATTTGGTAAAACTGGGAATTTGAAAAATACAGCACAAAAAAGTTGAGCTCCCAAAAAAATTTTCTTGGTCATCTTATATCCGTAAACACAAACAAGAAAAGAGAATCGGTTTTATCTGAATCTAATACTCAGGGTGTAATGCAGATTTCATGTTAAGTTGATATCCTCATGAAAACATCGAAACAGCTAACCTCATCATTGGGCTGAATGTGGAGCTCTCCAATAAACTGGTAAATCAAGCCAACCCGTAAACTAAGATCTCTCAAGTGTTGAGTGTTGATTTCGAGACTTTTGTCTCCATCTTCAATAACACCTATAGCTGTTTCAACTGAATATCATCTCAGCCTACAAAACACAAAAAAAAACATCATCTTCATCTAAAAACATTTTTTTTTTTTTTGAATAAATGTAAAATTTATTCGAACCAAAAAAAAATATCGTTTTTTACAATGATTGTGACTAGTGTCCGTTACTTTTCATTGGAAGTAATATCATTGAAATCTGAGAAACTGAAATTTGGGAAAATTTGAAGAAGAAGTTTCCGAGATAGGACCGTCTATGGAAGTCGGGTGGCAAACCACCGCTGAAGTCCATCGGCATATGTGCTATCACCTTGAATTCAAATTGAGCTGAACCTGTTTCTTATCACTTTGTCAATGGTTTTCGCAAGACATGATGACGGGGTAGGCATTTCTCCATGCTTTCGACCATTTCTTTCACACCAAAAGTGGTAGAGTGTTGTTTGAAAGGCATAGCGTATGATGAACCGGTAAATACGATCATAGCCAGCATCATTAAGAAGAGAAAGAACCTGGTCCCAAACTGATGTGAATCGATTTTGCAGAAGTCCTCCCATGCATGAGCCTCCTCCAAACCTCTAGTGAATACCGGCAAGCAAAAAAGAGATGGTTTCTTGTTTCTTCCGGTTCATCACACATGATGCAGCCTGTAGGCTGTCCCGAGTTCCAGCTCCTCGTTCTATCTCATGTCGATAGTCGATTTTGTATCGCAAGCCACATGAAGAAAGCATACTTCGGAGTTGCATAATGAAACCATACGCCTTTGTGCCATTCATGAACCGGCTGTGCATTCCGTAACAGATTTCTTGTACCATGAGTTGTGAACCTTGTTTTGTATTTATGCTCAGTGTATTTCCATAGAGATGTATCATGCCCTTCTTCCAAGACGACCTTATCTATTTCTGCTTCGATCTGTTTTAATGGGCGTGTACGATGTCTGCGTCTTCGTTTTGACGTTTTTGCCATTGCCACCGTTGCGTCGGATGGAATGCCCAGATCAATATGTCCCCTGCAACCTGTAATATCATGAATCCTTCCCAAGTCAGACCAAATATCAAACCAGAATGAAGTGGTTTGACCATCATGAATTTCGATTTTGTGGAACGTTGAGCTTCATCTCTGTGTTTCAAAATCTTCTTCCACATCCAAGACCCGGTGCTTGTGTTGCTTTTAATCTCCCATAGAGTTTTATTCCTTGACAGAGCACATTTTATCCAGTTCACCCACAGAGAATTTTGTGATGATGCAATTCTCCACACTAGTTTCAGGCATCCCACTTTATTCGATTCCTTTAAGGACTTTAAACCCAATCCTCCTTCCTGTTTCGGTTTGCAGACCTCTAACCAGGAAACCTTTGCTTTATTTGGATTCAAGTCTGGCCCTGACCAGAGGAAAGCATAGCAGATTTTGTCCACCTCTTTAATACAGCTGCTTAGAAGACGGAAAGCCGCTATCCAAAAGTTTATGAGACTTGCTATGACAGAGCTTAGAAGCTGAAGTCTGCCGGCATAAGAGAGGTACCTCGCAGTCCAGGAGCTGATCCGATTTCTGATCTTATCAATTAGAGGTCCAGATGGATACACAAGTGAGTTCTTCAAATCATCTTGGTCTATTGTTGGTAACGATGTTGTTGCAGCAATCCAATCTTTTTTTGTTAAGGGCTTTCTCCCCAAAGGTCTTAATTCAATGATTTTGGCGCTAATACCTAAGAAGGATGTCGCTCAAGAAATGAAAGATTACATGCCAATATCGTGCTGCAACGTGCTGTACAAAATCATATCGAAGATTCTTGCCAATCGTTTAAGGGTATATTACCAAAATTCATTGCATCTAACCAATTCGCTTTTGTGAAGGACCGTCTACTAATGGAAAATGTGCTCTTGGCAACGGAACTGGTAAAAGATTATCACAAAGATTATGTATCTCCTCGGTGTGCTATGAAGATAGACATTTCAAAGGCTTTCGACTCGGTCCAGTGGGATTTCTTATTGAACGTGTTATATGCTCTGAAGTTCCCTGAAATTTTCATACATTGGATCAGACTGTGCATCACGACGGCTTCTTTCTCGGTTCAAGTTAATGGTGAACTCGCATGATTTTTCAGAAGTGAAAGAGGGCTACGACAGGGATGTTCCCTCTCTCCATACTTGTTTGTAATTTGTATGAATGTACTATCGCAGTTGCTGGACAAAGCAGCGAAGGAACGGAGAATTGGCTATCACCCAAAATGTAAGAATATCCACCTTACACATCTCTGCTTTGCTGATGATATCTTGGTATTCGTAGATGGGCAGAGACGATCTGTGGAGGGCATAATCCAAGTTTTTGATGAGTTTGCAACGTTATCTGGTTTGAGAATAAGTGTGGAGAAATCTACACTCTACTTGGCAGGACTAACGGAGTCAAAACAAGAAGAGATTTTGCAGAGTTTCCCTTTTGCGATGGGTCAACTACCGGTTTGGTATCTTGGCTTACCTCTCCTTACAAAACAAATGACCACATCTAAAAACATTACATTAACATGAAGTTCTGATATTCGCATCGCAAAGCCTTAAATTGGTACAATCTAAGTTCAGACTCTGAAAGCACGAAACTTACATTCCTGTAACTCTGAGTGAAACAGCTTCTCTGTAAAACGGAGAAGAAGGGTACAACTCTTGTAGAGTGATGGGAGCGCCATATTCAATTTGAGAATATGCCATTGATTATAGTTTCCAACAAAACCCAAAAAACCCAACTCTTGTCTTTCTTTTTTTTTTAATTGAAAAAGGTGTTTTTTGTCACCTATTTGCCGGGAACTTTTGCAGATTTAAATAGCCCCTCCCAACGGAAGTCGAACTGCGAGCACACAACCGGGCACATACCCAGGTTGTTGGTTAGATGCCACTAGCCCAACACCACGTTGGTCAACTCTTGTCTTTCGATAGAACCAGTCTCTAGTTTCAAGTTGAATCTATAGAAGAAACAAAACGTCATGTAATTAGTTCTTAGAGGCAATTCATGGAACAAGTAGTGTACACTGTCGAATTAAACGAGACCTAGAAAACATCAAATCCTAAAGTAGTGTTTCTGGATCATACAAAAGCAATAAGAAAGTAGTGTACCCCTAAGAACGTTCAAATGCAAGTAATTTGGAATACTTCTTTGACCGAAACCTTCTCGAAGACACTTTCTCGCTTTCGAGCACCTCCACTAGGCCCGATGTAGAAGATCCCTCACAAGAACTGTGGCTTCGTTTGAAACATAAAACAAGTGCCTGCTATGGTATCCCTTGTCACTGCAACTGATGAGATTTTAATCGATCACAATGCTGGTCACCAACAACACTTTTGTTGAGAATCCCTTTGCGTGTCAATCTGTATTCATCTTCCTCCTAATGTCGAATCCGACTCTCTGGTTACTCCTACAATCATTGTGTGTACACCTTCTGCTAATGATACCTTACAAATATATTGTGTACACCTTCCCCTATTTTTGGATCAGTGATATAAGATCGGATTCCACCTTCCTTATTTCACACGGTTTCGTACGGCTTGAATGGAGGAATGGATGAAGGTAGAGATTGTAACACCCGTCTTTTAATTTGTTCAAACGGCATGTCACGAGTTAACTTATTCCACAAGTAACCATACTTAACCGGAAATAACCAAACATAGTCTTTATTTCAATTTGGTCATCTTCCAAATAAAGTCAACACAACATTATTAAAATCCGATAATTTAAAATTATAAATCCGTTATAAAAAAAATTCAATAATTAAACCCCGAAGCCCAAATCCGGCACCAGACGAATAGATATTACCAGTTACTCCTCGTTCTCACCTGCAAGAAGAAAGGAGTGAATAATTGAGATTACTCAGCGAGGGCAAGCCTTAGGGCTCACGAATTCACCATACACAAACACATCCAGATAATCACAAAGTCTAAACCTAAGACAAGCAGACAAACACGTGTCAACGACACACACCCAGCAAACAAGTGGGACTACGCCCCACAACATCTCCGCCTGAGCGCGGACCAGGATACCATGTGTCGACACACGCCATCCTTAGTGCTTACGGGATCCCTCGTGCCTAAGCACTTCTTCCAGCACTTTAACCGATCCCTCGTGCCTTAGCACTTCATCGAAAACTTTACCGTACGGGCTCGTCAGCCACCGTCTTGACCTATCAAGCATCCCACTCCCATAGGCCATCACGCAACTACAAAGAAGTGCTTTGCCATGCTCAGCCGGGCGGGTCTCAATGACTGACGCCATGGGAGCGACCTTCTTTGCAGGTCCTACCGCGGCTTTCCCGCATTTTTGTGCCTCAGCACACTAACATTTCTACGCATTCAATAATTTATTTAACACACAATAACATTCATCTCACGCAACAAGGAACACACGATAAATTATCCATTTATAACTTATATTCTTGAGATACTAATTCTTTCAATTTCTTACCTACATATATTTATTTAATTATATATATAATTATATATACAATCAACAAACAATTACAGATTATTTATAAAGTATATAACCCGCATGTATACTTGGCTTAACCCTAGACTAAGTAATTAACGGGATATATGTGTATATGAAGAAAAACACGAACTCGTTCCTCACCTTAGCAAATCGGAAAGAGATCTCAGAATTGACTGAAATGGGATTCCGATTCAGCAACAAACTCCTACTGCATTGGTTCACAATTAATAAAACACGATTTAAATTAGTTTGGTATTCTCGGATAAATACCCAAACCCAAAATAAATTGGTTATTAATCAAACCCACAACAATTTCTTAATTCTGATTTAATTAGCTAATCCCAAAATAATCCTAAGTCTCAGGTTTATTTTCCAAATCCTCAGACCAAACCAAATTCGATTAAACCAATTAAAGATTCCATTTGCATACTGATTCCACAAAACGACAACAACATCTCGTGTATTAAACTGCTCCAACAATTAAACCCACTAAACCGGTCCATCCAATTACACCACCGCATTAAACCAAGTCCCAAATCAGATTAAACCAAGCAGAATAATTAACAACAATATCATCTCTCGGGTGAAGAATATTCGGCCGATTACCTCAAGAGAAACAGACGGCGATGATGAACAGAGATGGCAACGGCGGCGAGCTCCGGTAGTTCCAAGGACTTTCCCGATCACTCCCACGCGAGACGGCAGGGAGGTTGGCGGCGACGGACGAGTCTGACAGCTCCGGCAATTTCACGATGCTCAGATGTGGCGGAGTTTGGCTCGGGTTCAACTCTGGTTCCACGCGACAAGGGTTCTCCACGATTCGCGACGGACCCGTACGTGAAGTAGAGAAGATGCGGCGGTGACGAACTCGTGTTCAGGAGCAGCGAAAACTACTCCGGATTCAACCGCGATGGTGACCTCCGTTGACGGTAAACACTCGATCTCTTTTCTCTCTCTCTTTTTCTCTTCTTGCTCTGTGTGTTGTGTGGTTATAATGTTTTTCTTCCTTTTGTAGACAATTAGTGAGCTTGTAGGGACACTCACATGGTCATGACTAGGAGTTGCTTTTAGGCTTAGTGGAAATGTGGTGATGAGTGGTGTAAAGTGATTTTTGTGAGTTGGGTGGGAGATGTTACAATTCTCCCCCACTACAAAGAAATTCGTCCCTGAATTCAGTTCAGTATCTTGTCCACTACCATTGTCTTTAAAGAGTTCGGGATAGTTTGTTCGCATCTGCTGTTCTGATTCCCAAATCTCTTCCTGAATCCCATCTCTTTCCCAACCTACTCTAATTGACTTTGTCTTATTTCCTTGGATTTCCATTTCTTGACGGTCCAAGATTTCTACGGGTTTACTAAATGCAGTTAAATTCCGGTTTAAATCTGTTGGCGGGTTTGGTAAGACCAATTCTAGTTCCTTAATAAATTTCCGCAAAATTGACACGTGGAAGACGTCATGAAAATTTGATAACTCTTGCGGTAATGCCAAACGATAAGCAACATCACCAATCTTTTCGGTAATGATGTATGGTCCCATATATCTCGGCTTAAGCTTCTTCAACTTCCGATTTTTATCAGCCCCTCTAAACGTTCTCATTTTTAGGAACACTGCATCATCTTCTGCAAACTCCAATTCCTTACGGCGTTTGTCAGCGTAACTCATTTGCCTGTCATGGGCTTCCTTTAGCCTGTCCTTAAGAAACTCCACTTGTTTTACTGTTTCCTCAACCATTTTCGGCTCTAGGTCTTTGCGCTCCCCCACTTCAATCCAACAAAGCGGGGTACGGCATGGCCTTCCGTAGAGAGCCTCGTACGGTGGCATTTTTATGCTGGAATGATAACTATTGTTGTACGCAAATTCAACTAATGGCAAGTACTTTATCCATTTCCCTTCCCAATCCATAACACAAGCCTTAACATGTCTTCCCACGTATGAAGTGTCCTCTCAGACTGCCCGTCGGTCGGGGGATGATACGTTTTGAAATGCCTGCTAGAAAATTGACGTAAATCTCGGATCTCGATCGGATACGATGCTCACTGACACCCCATGTAACCTCACAGCCTTGTTCATATATATATGTGCAAGCCGATCCACCTTGTCTGTCTTTTTGATGGCTATGAAGTGAGCAGACTTAGTGAGTCTGTCCACGATCACCCAAACTGCATCTTCACCGTCAACAGTCCTTGGTAGCCCGGTGATGTAGCGTCCTATCGTTATGGGCTATAGCACACATAATAGCTTTTGGGTTTTAGTTGAACGTTGGGCTTTTGGAATTGTTTTTCTTATTTCCTTTTCTTCTTTAATCCGCCGTCATTGTTTTAGGGCTTTGCTTATCATTCGTGTCGTATAAGTAGTTTGGTTGGAACTCGATTATTCTTTGGTTTTTTTATTAATAAAAGTTTAAGAGCTTTCTCTCTTTCCTGAATCGAAGGTTACCTCTGTTTTCAAGTCTAAAAACAGAGCCTGTTAATCTCATTCCAAATTTTTCATCTTTCGAGATTCGATAACTTGGAGGTTACGTATAATCCCGTTGCAACAGTTGGTATCAGAGACAAATCAATCCTAAGCATGCCGCCTAAAAAAAATCTTCAGCAACAACTCAAAGAGCAGAACGATGCGTTCCGAGGAATCCTAGCTGAGTTTCAGCAAGATTTGCGAGATACTTTGCAAACATCGTTTGAAGCTGCAGTTCGTACGATGATGCAAGCGCAACAACAAGCTCATGGGTTACCGCGACGTGGAAAACAAAATTTTGAGGAGGATGACAAGGAAGGAGAAGACGTCTTCGACAACAACCCGTTTGCAAGGAACCAAGAACAACAACAACGTTCTGTGATGGTGGAGCCAAGAAGGGACAATCGGCGATGGGAATCTGGATTCAAATTGGATCTCCAAGAATTCTCTGGCGGATTACAACCGGAGGAATTCCTCGACTGGATCAGCGCCACTGAAGAACTTCTCACTTTCAAAGAAGTTCCAGATTCGATGCGTGTACCCCTCGTCGCAACTCGTTTCCGGGGAAGAGCTTCAGCCTGGTGGCAACAAACAAAAGAATCTCGTGAGAGAGCTGGAAAAGCTCATGTGGTGTCATGGGAAAAGATGAAAAAGTTGATGCGTCAGGCTTTCTTACCATATAATTATGCACGTACGATGTACACAAAGCTTCAAAATGACCAAATCGGTGGATGATTACGCCTCAGATTTATTTTCCTTGGTTAATCGAAATACCCTTACAGAGAACGAAGAGCAGTTGGTGTCTCGATTTATTGGCGGACTTCGGTTACAAATTCAGAATTCCTTGTTGCAGTTCAATCTGCTATCCGTCTCCGAGGCCCATCAGCGAGCCTTGTTGATTGAACAACAAGTTTCACGTTCCTCATCGTCTTCATGGAATTCAGCGACAACGCGTGCACATCTCGGACCACCATCAGATCCGATGTTGGCACATCAAACAGATCAGCCGAAGCCCCTTGAGGTCGTTGATGGAGGTGGAGCTTCAAAGACAACCCGACCTGTAACTTTCAAGTGTTTCGGCTGTGGAGAGCAAGGTCATCGTCAATCATCTTGTCCCCACCATAATCGTCGTGGTTTGATGACGAGTGATGATCCGATCTTTGATGAAGATCATAACAAAGAGGAAACCGAGGAGTTGAGCAAACGACTTCACGGGGATACTGGTCCTGCACTAATGATCTGATGTAATTACCTCAGTCCTAGCGGAATTGGTGAATCATGGTTACGCACTAACATCTTCCGGTCATCTTGTACGATTCGAGGAAAAGTTTGTCGCCTGGTCATTGACTCGAGCAGTTGTACTAACGTCATCTCATAAGAGGCGGTATCTAAATTGGCATTGTTCACCGAGCCTCATCTCACACCCTACAAACTTATGTGGCTCAACACATCGACGAAGCTGCGAATCTCTAAACGATGTCGCGTACCTTTTTCCATTGGTTCTAGCTACAAGATCTCATTTGCTGTGATGTCAAACCAATGGATGCGTGTCATCTCCTCCTTGGACGGCCATGGCAATATGACCGAAGGACGATGCATGATGGATTTGCCAACACGCACAGTTTCACGTTCAAAGGGAAAAACATTGTTCTCTTGCCGTCTCAGGAACACACGGAGACAATGTCCACTTCTAGTAGCACCTGAACGCCATCAGTAACTCCAGAGAGTCACGGACCTTCACTACTTACATCTACATCAGCACTATTTGAAGCTCTCACCACAGCTGACGTTTCTTTCGTCTTAGTGCTCAAACAAGTAATGACACTTTTCTCTTGTGAAATTCCAGCTGCTTTTCACGATCTTTTGGAGGAATTTTAGGATGTTTTTCCGGAGGAGCTTCCGACAGGTTTACCACCTCCGCGAGATATTCAACATGGCATCGATTTAGTGCCCAATGCTGTCTTTCCAAATCGTCCTCATTACAGAATGAGGCAACAGGAGCATGACAAGCTTTGACGACAAGTTGAGGACCTGGTGACTAAGGGTTATTTGCACGAGAGTTTAAGTCCGTGCGCGGTTCCCGCATTGCTTATTCCAAAGAAGGATGGATCGTGGCGTATGTGTGTTGACAGTAGAGCTATCAACAAGGTCACTGTTCGTTACCGATTCCTTATACCTCGTCTCGATGATCTTTTAGATTAGATCGGAACTGCGTCGATATTCACCAAGTTAGACTTGAAAAGTGGATATCTTCAAATACGAATTCATCCAGGAGATGAATGGAAGATGGCCTTCAAAACAAGGGAAGAATTGTTTGAGTGGTTGGTGATGCCTTTTGGCCTTTCCAACGCACCAAGCACATTTATGAGAGTCATGAACCAAGCTCTCCGCCCCCTTTATTGGTCGTTCGGTGGTAATGTATTTTGACGATATACTAATTTTCAGCTATACTCTTGCAGAGCATCTCGCGCCAATTACGGATTGCATTAAAGCATCACCGTTTGTTTGGACGTTGGAAGCAGACATGGCGTTTCAAACGATCAAGACGAAGTTGACTTCAGCGCCTGTTCTAGTGCTTCCAAACTTCAATGTGGCATTTGAGCTTCATTCTGATGCTTCTAAGACGGGATGTGTTATGTCCGTTGGGGAAACCTGTTGCATTTTTCAGCAAAATATTGCAGGCTCTAGAGGACGATATAGCACTTATGACGTGGAACTTTACGCGGTGGTTCAAGCGATCAAACACTGGCGTCACTATCTCTTTCACAAAGAGTTCGTGTTGTACACTGACCATGATGCTCTTAAGCACATGGGATCTCAAGAGAAGGTCTCGGCAAGACACGCATCTTTGTTTGCGTATTTGCAGCAATTCACCTTCGTCATTAAGCACAAAGCCGGCACACTTAACAAGGTTGCTGATTCTCTCTGTCGGCGGCACTCTCTCCTCGCGACATTACATGTTTCGGTGCCAAGCTTTTCAACATTACCCGATCTATATCCCATAGATACTTTCTTTGGGAAAATCTGGTCTGATGTTATTATCGGTTCGAGTGAAGACTACTTGATCGTTGATGGATTTCTCTTCAAGGGTAACAAGTTGTGCATTCCAGAATGCAGCCTCCGTCTTCAATTAATTCGTGACTTACATGGCGAAGGGCACGTAGGGCGAGATCGTACACTGTTTTTGGTGAGCTCGTCATATTTTTGGCCTTCCTTGCGTAGGGATGTTGAACGATTCATCACTCGATGTGGAACTTGTCAAGCTGCAAAAGGGAAGGCTACAAACGCCGGGCTGTACTTACCACTTCCAATTCCAACACAGCCATGGTCCGATATCAGTATGAACTTTGTCCTTGGTCTCCCGCGCACTCAACGTGGACATGGTTCCATTTTCGTGATTGTTGACCGTTTTTCAAAAATGGTCCATTTCGTGCCTTGTAAGAAGACCACTGATGCTTCTCAAGTGGCTGTTCTCTTCTTTCGTGAGGTGTATAAGCTACATGGCTTGCCTTTATCTATTGTCTCCGATAGAGATTCACGTTTTCTGAGCCATTTTTGGCGGTCTTTGTGGTGTATGTTACGCACTAGCTTGGACATGAGCTATGCATATCATCCCCAAACTGATGGGTAGACGGAGGTCATCAATCGAGCTCTCGGTGATTTGTTGCGTAGCTTGGTGGGTGATAATCTACGCTCTTGGGATTCGGTGCTTTGTCAAGCGGAGTTTGCTCATAACCACGCATTCAATCGAAGCACGGGTTTCAGTCCTTTTAAGGTGGTGTATGGATTAATTCCAAGACGTCCTACTTATTTATCGTTGTCTCCAGATCGTACTCGGTTTCATGTTGTTGTTGTTGTTGAGGAGTTCACTACGATTCACCAACAAGTCCGAGCCTATTTGGAGGCTGTTACGGCTACGTATAAAGCTGTAGTTGACGTTCGTCGATGTGATGTACAATTTCAGGTTAACGATTTGGCTGGGCGGTGCTGACAAAGGAGAGGTTTCCCTCTAATACGTAAAACAAATTGAAAGTAACTGAAAAAATCAATAACAATGCTTATCGGCTCAAGTTACCGCCTCATATGCACACTGCAGACGTTTTTAATGTCAAACACTTGATTCCGTATGAACCAGAAGATGCAGTTGTCAACAATGGTGATCCGGAGGTCGCAATTGCAAATTCAAGGGCGAATTTTTTCTTACCCCGGGGGACCTGATGTAGCGTCGTATCGTTATGGGCTATAGCACACATAATAGCTTTTGGGTTTTAGTTCAACGTTGGGTTTTTGGAATTGTTTTTCTTATTTCCTTTTCTTCTTTAATCCACCGTCATTGTTTTAGGGCTTTGCTTATCATTCGCGTCGTATAAGTAGTTTTGTTAGAACTCGATTATTCTTTGGTTTTTTTATTAATAAAAGTTTAAGAGCTTTCTCTCTTTCCTGAATCGAAGGTTACCTCTGTTTTCAAGTCTAAAAACAGAGCATGTTAATCTCGTTCCAAGTTCTTCATCTTTCGAGATTCGATAACATGGAGGTTACGTATAATCCCGCTGCAACACCCGGTAACAAAATCCATCGTTATCATATCTCATTTTCATTCTGGTAAGGGTAAATTCTGAAGTATACCACTTGGAACTCGATGTTCAGCTTTTACCAGCTGACATGTATGACACTGTGATACCCAAGTTGGCACATCCCTCTTCATACCTCCCCAATTGTAATACTGTTTCAGATCTTGGTACATTTTTGTGGTTCCCGGATGTACTGAGAATCGTGAATTGTGAGCTTGTGCTAAGATCTCGTCCTTTAGATCTTTGTTATTTGCCACACTAACTCGGTTCTCATACATGATCGTCCCATTCTCCGCGGTGTGGTATCCTTCCACATTGTTCTCCACTGCTTTCAACAATATAACATCAAGTTTCTGCGCTTCCCGTATTCTCCACAGTAGGTCAGCCTGATTTACAGCTTCCAAACCAACTACATCTTCTCCAGCTGATGTTGCACAAATTCGCAAGGTACACAATGTAGCTACTAGCTCTTGCATCTCTTTTTCCTTGATACATCGCTCTTCCTTCTACTCAATACATCAGCCACCAAGTTAGCCTTTCCTGGATGATATGTGATGTCTAAATCGTAATCAGCTAACAATTCCACCCACCTTCTCTGTCTCAGGTTGAGATCAGACTGAGTGAAAATGTATTTAAGGCTCTTGTGATCTGTGTACACTTGAAGTTTTTCTCCATACAAATATGCGCGCCAAATCTGTAAAGAGAATACTACTGCTGCGAGTTCCAAATCGTGAGTTTGATAATTCATCTCATGTGGCCTCAACTGCCTAGATGCGTAAGCGATGACCTTTCCATCTTGCATCAAAACACATCCCAATCTCGTTCCTGAAGCATCCGTATACACTACATATGGTACTCATGTCTTTGGCAACACTAATATTGGTGTCTCTGTCAAATGACTTTTTAACTTCTTGAAACTCTTCTCACACTCTTCTGTCCACTCGAACTTCACATCCTTCCTTGTGAGACGAGTCATCGGTTTTGCCGTGCTTGCGAATCTCTCTACGAACTTCCATAGTAACCTGCCAACCCCAGAAAACTATGAACCTCGGTAGCACTCTTAGGAGTAGGCCAATTAGTGATCGAGGCTATCTTCTCTGGATCTACTGACACTCCTTCTGCTGAAACGACATGCCCTAGAAAACCAATATTCTTCTGCCAAAAGCTGCATTTGCTCAATTTCCCAAACAACTGTTGTTTCCGCAATCTCTCTAATACCGCCCGCAGGTGTTCCTCGTGCTCTTCACAACTCTTCGAGTAGACGAGGATATCATCAATGAATACGATTACGTGTTTATCCAAGTACTCCCGGAAAACGTTGTTCATCAACTTCATGAATGTGGTTGGTGCATTAGTCAACCCAAACAGCATTACCACAAACTTGTAGTGACCATATCTTGTCCGAAACACTGTTTTTCGGATGTCCTCCTCTGCTATCGAGATCTGATAGTAACCTGATGCTAAGTCAATCTTTGAGAACCAAGATGCCCCTTGCAGTTGGTCCAACAACTTATCAATTTGTGGCAACGGATACTTGTTCTTGATAGTAACCTTGTTCAACCCTCGGTAGTCTATGCAAAGCCTGAAACTCCCATCCTTCTTTTTCGTGAATAACACTGGTGCTCCCCACGGTGAACTACTCGGTCTGATGAAACCTTTATCTGTAAGATCCTCCAGCTACTTTTTCAGCTCTGCCATTTCTGCAGGCGCCAAACGATATGGTGCTCTCGATACAGGTGTCGTTCCCGGTTCTAACTCTATGGTGAAGGCATCTCCTCTGCTCGGTGGCGGTCCTTTCAGTGACTCAAATACGTCTGCGTATTCTGCCACTACTGGGATATTATCAACTCCTAACTCCATGTCCTCCCCTACTATAAAGATGGTGGCGAGAAAAGCATCATTCCCCTTTTCTATCAGCTCCCCAGCTTGCAACATAGAAATGACATAAATACCCTTATTGTACTTCACTTCTTGAAATACTAGTCTTCCTTCCGGTCTGGCGAAATGAACTCAAGCTCGATAACAATCCAGTACAGATCGGTGCTTGGTCAACCAATCCATTCCAAGAATCACGTCGTAATGATTCAGCTCCATCTCTGCTAGATTCCCAAACAACACTCCTCTGTTGATCACGACAGGTACGTTTTGGTGAACTCCCGTAGATCCCATCACTCAACTCCGGCGGTCTGAATTTTTTTCACTTTTGGAACAAACTCACCTGTAAAGCTCCAATTTGTCGTCAATCTCGAGCTTACACAACTGAGTGTAGCTCCAGTATCGAATAAGGTGTGAGCTATCCTACCTCCAACTAAAACCGAACCTACACGGTTATACCACCGCTAAGCATACAATGTTCAACACGATTTTTTTTTGAATTTACTAAGCACAAAATGACTAACTTGAGATTGACTTACCAGCGATCTGTTCAGCCACATCATGATCTCCAGCCATCATCACGCGGGGTCCTACATTCTGCCATTTTGAAGGTGGTGGTAGGTTTTCTCTGTGGCGGTCCCCTGTCTGCTGCCTCCCAATACTCTGCGGACAGCACTTCGCAATGTGTCCTGGTCGCCCACACTGATGGCAATTTCCCATGGCTATGGGCCGGGTGCAATCCTTATGAAGGTGTCACGGCTGGTTGCATCTGTAACACACCCTCTCCCCAGTCATTCTGCAGGGACCAGAGTGCCATTTCCCACACTGGTTGCACCTGGGTGGGGGCTTCGATGTGGTTGTTGTATCCCAAGTCCGCTTGTTAGAATCTGTCCCCTTTGCAGCTTTTGTCTGTGCCGCCTTAGTCTGTCTCAGCTCTTGCTCTAACCCAATCTCCAATGTAGGAGTCTTCTCCACCAGCCCAATCATACTGTCGTAATCGTGCATTTCACAAGGGTTCCTTAGCTCAATTCTTAGGCCTCTCAAGAACCTTTTAATCAGCTCATCCTCATCCATGAATCTACCTGAAAACCTGCTTAGTCGGTCAAACTCCTCCTCGTACTCCCTCACAGTTTTGTTCCCTTGATGAAGTTCCAGGAACTTGGTCTCCATGCGGTGCATAGCCTCCCTCGGGAAAAACTTCCTTGTGAATTCCGTTTTAAAATCCTCCCAAGTCAACTCGTAATGTCCTCGCACTTGCTCTACTACTTTTCCCCACCATTTTCGTGCTTCATCCTTCATGTACTGAACCGCCAGATCCTTACGGTACTCTTGCGGGCACCTGAAGTTGTCAAAGTTCCTTTCCAGGTTTGACTTCCAGGTGTCAGCAGCAGTCGGATTGGATTTGCCACTAAAGGGCTCTGTACCCATATCCTTTAGATGTCTCATGGCTTCCCATTATGTCAATCCTTGTGCCTGAAGTGGCATCGGTGGCGAAGGTGGTGGTGGTGGTGGTGGTGGCGGTGGCGGTGGGCCCAACATTATGCGATGCCTGGTGCACTGGTGCCTCCTGCTCAACTCGGTCCTCCTGCCCAAGGTCTCCAAATCTCTCACAGTACCTTTGTAATTCAGCCACTGTATGCGTCTCAGCTTGAGCCTCAACATGGGCCTGATTGGGGCTATCCCCATGCACACTCGCGGTCGAACCAGCTTGGATTGAAGCACGCGATCTGGTCCTACCAGCAACTCCATTTCTAGCTCCACGTCCGTTCTTTGGCGGCATATGAACATAACCACAAAAATCAACGCGAAAAAAAAAGATGAGATTTTCTTCGAAGGTGAGCTTACACAACCAGCCTTTTTAGAACGAAAACACTAAATGAATCAAGTTCTACTAGTGCCATTTTATTTTTAAAATCTTCCCTCCCAAAAATCCGATCAAGTTTGAAAACATAAGTAAACCGATTTTATTTATTTATTTTTTTTTTTTGAAAATCGAATATCAAAAATCTGCCATTGATGCCATTTTCTCCTCAGGACTGCCTCCCGGGTCGGCACCGGTTTGGCAAACCCCGCTCTCATACCAAATTGCAACACCCGTCTTTTAACTTGCTCAAACGGCTTGTCACGAGTTAACTTATTCCACAAGTAACCATACTTAACCGGAAATAACCAAACATAGTCTTTATTTCAATTCACCCATCTTCCAAATAAAGTCAACACAACATTATTAAAATCCGATAATTTAAAATTATAAATCCGTTATATAAAAAAATTAGTAATTAAACCCCGAATCCCAAATGCAGCACCTGACGAACATACATCACTAGTTACTCCTCGTTCTCACCTGCAAGAAGAGATGGGTGAGTAATTGGGATTACTCAGCGAGGGCAAGCCTTAGGGCTCACGAATTCACCATACACAAACACATCCAGAGAATCACAAAGTCTAAACCTAAGACAAGCAGGCAAACACGTGTCATTGACACACACCCAACAAACAAGTGGGACTACGCCCCACAACATCTCCACCAGAGCGCGGACCAGGAAACCATGTGTCGACACACGCCATCCTTAGTGCTTACGGGATCCCTCGTGCCTAAGCACTTCTTCCAACACGTTAACCGATCCCTCATGCCTTAGCACTTCATCGAAAACTTTACCGTACAGGTTCGTCAGCCACCGTCTTGACCTATCAAGCATCCCGCTCCCATAGGCCGTCACGCAACTACAAAGAAGTGCTTTGCCATGCTTAGCCAGACGGGTCTCAACGACTGACACCAAGGGAGCGACCTTCTTTGCAGGTCCTACCACGGCTTTCCAGCATTTTTGTGCCTTAGCACAGCACACTAACATTTCTACGCATTCAATAATTTATTTAACACATAATAACATGCATCTCACGCAACAAGGAACACACGATAAATTATCCATTTATAACTTATATTCCTGAGATACTAATTCTTTCAGTTTCTTACCTACATATATTTATTTAATTATATATATAATTATTTATACACTCAACAAACAATTACGGATTATTTATAAAGTATATAACCCGCAAGTATATTTGGCTTAACCCTAGACTAAGTAATTAACGGGATATATGTATATATGAAGAAAAACACAAATCGAAAAGAGATCTCGGAACTGACTGAAATAAGATTCCGGTTCAGCAACAAACTTAGATTGCATTGGTTCACAATTAATAAAACACGATTTAAATTAGTCTGGTATTCTCAGATAAATACCCAAACCTAAAATAAATCGGTTATTAATCAAACCCACAACAATTCATTAATTCTGATTTAATTAGCTAATCCCAAAATAATCCTAAGTCTCATGTTTAATTTCCAAATCCTCAGACCAAACCAAATTCGATTAAACAAATTAAAGATTCCATTTGCATACTGATTCCACAAAACGACAACAACATCTCGTGTATTAAACTGCTCCAACCATTAAACCCACTAAACCGGTCCATCCAATTACACCACCGCATTAAACCAAATCCCAAATCAAATTAAACCAAGCAGAATAATTAACAACAACATCATCTCTCGGGTGAAGAATATTCGGCCGATTACCTAAAGAGAAACAGACGGCGATGATGAACAGAGATGGCAACGGCGGCGAGCTCCGGTGGTTCCAAGGACTTTCCCGATCACTCCTACGCGAGACGGCGGGGAGGTTGGCGGTGACGGACGGGTCTCACAGCTCCGACAATGTCACGATGCTCAGATGCGGCGGAGTTTGGCTCGGGTTCAACTCGGGTTCCACGCGACAAGGGTTCTCCACGATTCGCGACAGACCCGTGAAGTAGAGAAGATACGGTGGTGACGAACTTGTGTTCAGGAGCATCGGCGACTACTCCGGGTTCAACCGCGACGGTGACCTCCGTTGATGGTAAACACTCGATCTCTTTTCTCTCTCTCTCTTTTCTCTTCTTGCTCTGTATGTTGTGTGGTTGTGATGTTTTTCTTCCTTTTATAGACAATTAGTGAGCTTGCAGGTGTAGAAGAAAAAATACGGAAACAGAAATTTCGATAAAATACGAATGAACTTTGAAGACGAACTCTTTAAAACCGATTAAGGAAAGCAACGATGTAAATGGAGGCGAGATGATCTCTTTCCTTAATTCAAAATATCTCCCGCAGTGTGGCGGTTTTATGAGATAATGAATCCTAGGATACAACCATTTGGAGACTACGATCCCATCACTCGATCGTAGAATGTACGAACTTATAATCTACGCTATACTCTCAGACTTACGTTTTTAGTAAAAGAAAAAGACAAGAGAGATTGCTGGTTTGTTTTCTGTGAAGAAACGAGTTGATGAGTGTGTGCCGAAGTGAGAGGAGTCGTCGAGCATTTATCGTGAAGGAAGAGAGAGATGACTCGCAGAAGATCTTGGAAGATCACGCAAGATCGTGGAGCGACTCGTGGGGCGGAAGACTTGGTCTTGTTGCGTGTGGATAAGGGATAAGGAGAATATCCTTTTTTAATTACGCATTTGACTCGTTTTAATCGAGTTTAAACTGAAGATCATTTCGTTTTGGTCCAGAAAACGTTAACCAAAACGCGGCCCAAAAAGAACATCTTTTAGTGGCCCTAGGGCCACATTCACCAAGACCCAAGACCAAAGACCCAAGATCTAAGACCCAAGACCCGTGACCCGTGACCCGTGCCCGAGCCTGGTCCCGGTCCGGTCCGGCAACGGCGCGCGCGAGGTCTCCCCTTGTTCTCCTTCACACACCATGGGTCTAAGCTTTTGAACTTAGACTAATCTACCTTCTTATTTATATAAGAGATCTTCCCCATAGTTTCTTGATGTGGGACTTTTGCAACTTCATTTACTTATTCACATTGAACGAATTTTAATAAGCCCTTGGGGGCCTTTTTAAATTTGGTCCAAAAATCTCTCACATGAATAGAAATGACTATAAACTTACGAAGACTAGACTGACTCGATAGACTAGACTGGCTTGACAGACGGACTTTTGAGAGTATAAGCAAAAAATCATTGTGTTTGAGATGGTAGCGTGTTTCAGCCTTGAACCACTCATTGTTAATATCTGTCGGGTTTACTTGGCCAGGAGGTGAGCATGATGTCTGGAAGCACCTGGATTATTATGTAAACCAAGACAATAGGTACAACCCAGTTTCGTTTTCTCGTAGAGCTAAGTTCTCTATTGTGATCATTTTGGCCTTGAACTTGCATGGTTGATCATGAGTGAACTTGGAGAATATTGCATGTCCTTCATCCTCCTAGAAACGGCCCCATTTCACACTCACTAGGTGATTTGCCAGGAGTCTTTTTCTTAAGAAGTATCTTTAATACTCCACTGATATATCAAAGCTATGGTCTTATCATCAAAAGCTATGCTTATCCTTGTACACATATAGTAAATGTATGTAAGAACTGTTTATCATCTTGGGAACTAGGTAAAGACGAGAAGTCTTTCAGTGATTTTATTAGTTTTTGTTCGATTTAGTTGTCTCTTTGAACCTTACATCTTGGGATCTCCAGTCACGTAGGTGGGATTTCCATCAAACACCATCTTTAAGTTGTAGGCTTTAAACCCATTCCCTTCGATGATTTTTCAACTTGATCACATGCTAAACCTTTAGTAAATTGATCTGCTGGGTTGTCAGCCGATTTGACATAATCAATTGTGATTACGCCAGTTGTGATCAAACTTCTAATGGTTTTATGTCGTCTTCTTATATGACGTGATTTACCATTATAGAGATTATTTAGTGCCCGAGCTCTAGCCGATTGGCTATCACAGTGTACACGTATTGTCGGGACTGGTTTCTCCCACATTGGAATATCTTCCATGAAATTTTGAAGCCATTCAGTTTCTTCTGCAGCTTTGTTTAAAGCAATGAATTCCGACTCCATGGTTGATCGTGCCAGTAGAGTTTGTTTGGAAGATTTCCATGATACTGCTGCATTTCCAAGGGTAAAGACATATCCACTTGTGGATTTCGAGTTTTTGGAATCTGATATCCAGTTTGCGTCACTGTATCCTTCCAAAATTGCGGGTTCTTTCCCATAGTGAAGCCCATAACTTTTAGTGTATCGTACATAGTTTAATACTATAGTTATGGCTTTCCAGTGTTTGTGACTTGGATTACTTATGTAGCGACTTAGTACGTTTACAGCATGTGCTAAATCGGGTCTAGTACAGTTGGTTAAGGACATAAGACTACCAATTACCCGTGCATACTCTACTTGTGACACAACTTCACCTGAATTTTTAGTCAAGTGAAGTTGAGAGTCGACTGGAGTTTTTACAGTCCCATTTAAATAGTTTTTAAACCATTCAAGTATCTTTTCAGCATAGTGAGCTTGAGACATAATGATTCCGTCATAATTTCTTGTGATTTTAATCCCGAGAATGACATCTGCTAGACCTGTCTTTCATGTCAAACTTTCCACTAAGCATTTTCTTAGTTTGTTGGATAATGTCCTTATTGCTACCAATAATTAGCATGTCATCTACGTACAAGCATAGTAATATATACCCAGTAGGAGTAGTTTTTATGTAGATGCATTTATCACATTCGTTGATGTTGAAGCCATTTGACATCATTGTGTTGTAAAAATTTTCATGCCATTGTTTCGGAGCTTGTTTAAGTCCATATAATGACTTCACAAGTCTACAGACTTTGTGTTCTTGTCCCGGGACTACAAATCCTTCGGGTTGTTTCATATATATTTCCTCTTCTAATTCGCCGTTAAAAAAAGCAGTTTTAACATCCATTTGATGGATTTCCAAATTTCTTAAGGATGCAATCCCAATAAGCATTTAGATTGAAGTTATTCTCGTTACTAGAGAATAGGTATCAAAGAAATCCAGACCTTCTTTTTGTCAAAATCCTTGCACCACAAGTCTGGCCTTGTGCTTATCAATTGAGCCATCAGTCTTCAATTTTGTTTTGAAGATCCATTTACACCCTAGTGCTTTGAACCCTTCATGTGGATCAGTTATTTCATATGTATGATTTTGCTGAATGGAGTCAAACTCACTGTTGACGGCTTCCTTCCAAAAAGGTGCGTCAGGTGTAGTCATAGCTTCAGTAAACGTCCTTGGTTCGTTCTCTGTGAGAAGGACCATCATGAAGTCAGGACTGAATGATTTTTCTTTACGAGCTCTTTTGCTTCGTCTAGGTTCATTTTCTTCGTCTGCTTCAGTTACTGAAACGCCAGATCTGCTAGCCTCATTTGTAGAGGTGGTAGCGTCTTTCTCTTCCCGAGTGCGTTTTAGATTTTGTTTATCCTTACACTGAAAAATATGTTCAAAGAAAGACGCGTTCCTTGATTCCATTATTGTATTTACATGGATATCTGGTATGTCTGATTTGGGAACCAGAAACCGATAAGCGGCTACTGTTGTGTGCATATCCAATGAAAATACAATCAACGTTTTAGGTCCAATTGAGACCTTTTTAGGAGGTGGTACTGCGACTTTTGCTAGGTACCCCCACACTTTCAGGTATTTGTACGAAGGTACGTTACCTTTCCAGAGTTCATATGGCGTGTTGCCAGTTACTTTGTGCGGTATTTTGTTGAGGATATAGTTTGTGGCGAGAAGCGCTTCCCCCCCCCCACAGATTCTGGGGTAGCCCAGATTCCTGCAACATTGCATTCGTCATTTCTTTCAGAGTTTGGTTTTTTCGTTCCGCAACTCCGTTAGATTCTGGTGAGTAGGGAGCAGTGGTCTGATGTATAATGCCTTTTTCTTGACAAAAGGCATTAAAAGGTCCATCGTATTCACCTCCTCTATCACTTCTAACTATTTTAATAGTTTTTCCGAGTTGATTTTCAACTTCGGTCTTATATTCTTTGAATTTTTCCAAGATTTCATCTTTACTACATAGTAAGTATAAGTAGCAGTATTTTGTGCAATCATCTATGAAGGTTACAAAATACTTTTTACCTCCTCTAGTCTGTACGAACTTTAAGTCGCACAGATCTGTGTGTATTAGACCTAGAGGTTCGGTGGTTTGTTCAACACGAGGTGATGGAGTTTTCGTGAGTTTTGCTTGTACACATGTCTCACATTTATTTTTACTTATTTTGCATTTTGGGATTAGATTCAAATTCATCAATCTTTGGATAGATTTATAATTCACATGCCCTAACCATTCATGCCAAATATCGAAAGACTCAACCAAGTAAGAAGATGCATTCTTATTCATTGAACTCGAAGAGGTTACATCATTTTTGACAACTGTCATTACACACATTTTGATCAGATCGTCCTTAACAAAACCCTTCCCAATAAAAACCCCATTTTTCCTTAAGATCAGCTGGTCAGACTTCATGTTGACTTCGAATCCTTGCTTAAGGATCTTAGTCCCATAGATCATGCTCTTCCTCATGTTTGGCACGTGCTTCACATTGGTCAGAGTGACTACCTTGCATGAAGTCATCTTCAATGCCACATTGTCGATGCCTTTAGTCTTGGATTGAGACTCGTTCCCCATTAGCAGGTGAGCATCGTTCTTGCTCTTTTTGTAGGTGGAGAACTAGTGTCTGTCAATGCATATGTGAGTGGTTGCAACAGTGTCATACCACCACGTCTTGGGATTCTCCTCAGCCATGTTTACTTATGTGACCACCGCACACATATCAGCTTCAGTCAGGTTGGCTTGAGCTTTGGCATCCCTCAGCCTGCTGCGAAATTCTGTAGACTTGTGCCCCTTTTTGTGGCAGTAGGTGTAGTTCCCTGCAAACTTCTTCGTTGGAGCTTCCTTCTTAAAGGAAGTGGATGAAGAAAGAGCAAACTTGTTGTTTCCACCTTTCTTTGGAACAGATTTCCCGTTGGCTTTGCCTTTACCTTTGTTCTTGTACTCAGCCACGCTAGCATTATGGGAGTGGAATGACTCAGGTTTGGGAGGCAGCGCAGATTTTCCTTCATGCTTCAAGGACTCATTTTGCAGCCTAGATATCAGATTTGCCAATGTCAAAGATTTTTGCTTGTGATCCAGATAGTTTTTGAAGTCTACCTGATATATCATGGTTTTTACCCATTTTAAGCCATGATATAAGTCTGTTTTATAGAGTCTTTCTATTATTTTAGAGTCTTTTAGAGTCTTTTACAGGTTTTAGCACGTTTGGAGCATAATTGGAGATATTAGAGCTTTTTGGAGCATTTTGAAGCAAAACAGAAGCTTGTGTAGCTGAGTACCCGATTTAGAGTCTCAGTATCGATCGGTTGGCGGTTGATGTGCGCCCCACTCGATTTGTGGACACGCATGCTATGCGACAGCTGGGCTTTGACAGAGAGCTTGATGGTTTGATCAGGAAGATTGGACTAGGGATGATGCCTACGCAGCAATATGACTTATACCCCGACTTAGTCCGCCAGTTCCTCGCGTCTGTCCGCGTCTACTACACTGGTGAGCCTCCAGTGACTGCACAGCAGGGTGTGCTGACGTTCCTTATTCGCGGTGTGCGTTACAGGATTTCTTTACAGGAGCTATGCGACATCTATGGGTTTAACAGAGATTTCTCGAGGTGTGAGCTTCCTCGCAGGTTCTTGGATATTGAGGCATTCTGGTCTCACTTCGGGCACGGGGTCTACGACTGCAAGACCACCACACAGATGGATGTGCGCCATCCTGTCTTGTGCTGTCTTGTGCTGTCTTGTTAGGATCTTGAGCAACACCTTGTTGTGCAAGATGGAGCCTAACAAGATGAAGGTGACTGAGCTGATTGTCTTGTCCATTGGGATCGGGGACATTATTGAGGATGAGGCGTATGAGTGGCCTGAGATGGACATGGCGGTCAACTTAGGTGCCGTCTTTGCGCACCACTTGGAGTCGTTGAAGGTGAAGCCTTTTACCGGACGTGGCAACTCTTCTAGGACAGCAGGTCGCCTGAAGACTGAGACGGTAGGCAGTCTCCTCACTCCCATCTTTCTGCACCTTGGGATTGGTACTACTAGCTGCTCGATAGTGACATCCCGCGAGCTTATGGACCTAGCGCACCTGGAGCACCTGCGCTGGCTGAAGCCGGATAGGCGTTGGGTTTTCAGCACTTCTACTAGGGACTATCTGGTTCAGCTCCCCAACACCGATCTGACGGACATTGGCGGTGATCCTGCTCAGCTACTCTTCGCGCCTGCCACTGCTGATATGGAGCTTGCACCGATCACTCGACATCGAGGCTCCGCTACTAGAGCCCGTCCGCCTGCTTATGGCCCTGCTGGGGGTCGATCACGCGCACGCCACGCACCTGCTCCTACACCTACTTTTCCTACGCCACCTGCGATGGAGATGGACCCGTTCCAGCGCTACGTTGTCGAGAGTCTTCAAACCATTTGGAGTGTTGTGTCTCGATGCAGCTGCATGGCGTCTCAGCGCCCCGTTTCACCACGATCACCACATCAGGCTGGACCATCTGGCACCGCTGGCGATGACTCTGACGCCACTGAGGAGGATTAGTCCTCTGATTATCTGGTTTCACGTTTGTTTTTCTTTTCCCTTTTTTTGTTTCTTTTCGTTTGAACTTTTGTTATTTTGGGTCTTATGTTAGCATTATTATCATTGTGTACTTTGTGGAACTTATGCTTCTATGATTTTTGTTGCTATTGACTTGTGTTTGAGTGATCTAACAGTGCTAACCATAACACATTTGGATCGTTTGACACAATTTTCGGGCACCATTATCGCTGTCAAGAGGAATTCTGTTGACCATGTGCTGGTATCGATCGATACTAGTTCAGTGTCGGTCGACACTCATTACCATCTCGGGTAACCTCTTCGATTTTCACATTCCACTTGGTTCATTTGATTTCTCTCACCAAACTCAGTCTTGATAACACTAGGGACAGTGTTGTTTAAGTCTGGGGGAGGTAGTCGCTGACATTGTGTTTGTTTTTCTTAGAGTCAGTCGTTTTTATCGAGTCAAAATTTGTTTTATTGAGTCAAAATTTTGTTGGAGATTATGATCGTGTCCTTGAAACTGTTGTTTTGATTTTGCTTCTGAGTGTCCACTGTTACAGAATCAGCTACAGATCGACTAATGAAAAATCCAAAGGCTGACCAGTTAACTAGAAGACACACATGTTTCCAGCAGAGTTCTTTTAAAGCTTGAGCCAAATTTTTGCACTTCATCGATGTGGTTAGTATTCATAGAGCTTGATTCCTCATTCATATCTGACAAAGGAACCCATGTGTTTAAAAGTAATAGTATCTCTCTCCCCTTCTGTTAATTAATAAATAAGAGCATAAAATATAAAATGATTTTCTTCTGAGTAGAGGGCTAGGAAAATTTCCAGCGTACCCCATTATTCTACTTGGTGAGGGATGATCACACAAAGGATTGGAAGCGAGGCTAGGATTTTCCTATGATGCCATTATTCGCCTACATCATTTGATACATTGAGAGGGAAGAACCGGGGATTCGGTGGCAAACACCATCAATACTCGCGTCTCATACCTTGATGTGTATATGCGAATAAAAAAAAAAAAAAAGAAGAAAATATGATAAGAAATAAGTCTGGGGGAGAGAAAGTGATACAAAAAGTATGAAATTGGGTGGTTCCTTGTTATGATATTGTATGGGAAAGAATCTAGAAGGTTCTTGGTATTAATCACAGCGATGATACTGGCGATGAGGGGTTTAAATGAACGATGCTGCGAAATAATGTGTGTAGTCTGGGGAAGCTGCGAATGTCTACGGAGAAGTACATGGTGGTTAGATTTGGATATGGTTAGGTGACATTTGGGTGCTTGGGAAAAGGGTCATTGCAACGTTTCAAGAACAGGTGAGTCTCCGCGTTTTCAAACTTCTTTCTCTGGTTTAGTCTTCTATTTGCTTGAGGGCAAGCAAAGGCTAAGTCTGGGGGAGTTGATAGATCATGGTTTTTACCCATTTTAAGCCATGATATAAGTCTGTTTTATAGAGTCTTTCTATTATTTTAGAGTCTTTTACAGGTTTTAGCACGTTTGGAGCATAATTGGAGATATTAGAGCTTTTTGGAGCATTTTGAAGCAAAACAAAAGCTTGTGTAGCTGAGTACCCGATTTAGAGTCTCAGTATCGATCGACACTACCCTAGTATCGGTCGATACTCATTGCAGCAAGACAGAAGTCGCGACTTTTATGAAGAGTTGAAGAATTGCAAAATTGCACAGAAGACTTTGATAATTGCAATAAACCCCAAAACGTGTTTTAGGTTATTAATTAGGATTTTGAGCCACTTTTAGAGGACGTTTTTGATTACGCTTGATTGATAGGAGTTTGTGAGAGAGCTTTTTGAGGGAGGCAAGTCTGAGACTCTGTTCGTCCGAGAGAAGATTTTCGAACCCTCTTGTTACTCTCCTTTTTATTATTTATTTGAGTATAATTTCAGCCATGTTTATTGTTTCAATTATCATGTCTGAGTAGTTCTCTTGTTAGGTTCAGGGTTCTCTTAAGGGTTTTCTCTGAATGTTAGGTTAATTGAATAATTAGGATTCACCATCTGAATTAGTTATTCGCCCCAGGTTGTTCTCAAAGCTAATTCTAGACTGATCACCTAGAACTTAGATCTTATGATAATTGGTTAGGCACGAGAGTGCGATTAGTTACCTGACAGAACCTAGAGTGAGCAAAATAACTATTCGCAAAGAGATTTGGTTTAGTTGTTTTGTGAACAAATCAAACTTGAACTAAAAGCTGATTTAGACTTTAGGATTCGCAAAGAGATTTGGAATTCTAGGATTTAGACTTAGATAGTTTTCGCAACGAGAGTTGGTCAGCTATACTTTAGTGATTTGAGTTCAAGAACCGCGCTAAAACTGAATCATGTTAGTTAGTTTATCAGCATTCATGGAATTCCTGAGAAATACCCTGAGCCTATATTTCTTTCCATCGATTTACAACACATTTAATTCACGCATTGCTTTAGTCTACAAACTATTGGTTTAGCTTAATTCTAATCTTTATAATCTATTGAGCGATATCTGGAGTTCTTGTGTTCGACCCCTAACTATACTGCAACACTGCTTTAGTACTTTTTAGGGTATTAATTTGAGCATATCACTACCCAGCCAAAGGGAAGCTTGTCGATGAAGCAATTCACTGTGTAAGTTTCACAGATCTTCATTCCTTCATCTGCTATCTCTTGACAGATCCTCTGAAGTTCATGTACTTGTTCCATGATGGGCCTTGAGTCCACCATCATGTATCTCTGAAATTTCGCCGTAGCGTATCTTCGGGAAGATACATTGAACGATTTGAACTTCTTTTCCAAGGCATCCCAAAGAGCCTTGGAAGATTTGACCTCACTGTAAACGTTATACAACTGGTCCACCCGGCGGCTTTGTATGTAGCTTTTGCACAGGAAATCCCCGTGGTTCCACGCCTCAACACTTGCGAGTGCACATTTGTCAAGATTCCCAGGAGGCAATATTGGTTTGTCCTCCATGAGATACCTGTCAAGGTGAAACGTGCACAGAAAAAAGTGCATTCTTTGCTGCCACTGTTTGAAGTTGGAGCCATCAAACTTCTCCGGTGTGAGTGCTGCGGTTACAGCGCTGGGCACCGACGGTACATTTGTTGGCATGGACTCGAGTGGCAGACCATTCCCAACTTTTTGGGGCGTTGACTCACTCGATTCATCGTTTGCTCCGTTGTTCGACATCTGTTAAGACAAGACAGAAACTGAAGTTAGATTCGTATAACAGATTTACAAATAACGATTAATTCTATAAGTCGCTAACTGATGTGTTATGTGGAGATTGCTATAAAACGTTCCCAGAATTGATATTGAGTTTTGAGTTTTTTTTTTCCCCCAAAACTCGAGATAAGTGTTTGCGGATATCGCTCGAAGGCGTTCCAAAAATCACTTTTAAACGTTTAGGGAAGTCGCTATAAAACGTTCCTGTAAATCGTTTTGAGATCGTTTTGATTTGTGTAAAAATGTTTTGCGAAACTCGCCAATGGCCTTCGCGAAAATCGTTTTTGATCGTTTCGATCTGTTTGAAAAAACGTTTCGCGAAACTCGCCAATGGCCTTCGCGGAAATCGTTTATCAATATAGTAGTATCGTTTTTTTCCTTGTATCATGGAAACTGTCAACGTAGACGCTACAAAGTGTTCGCGATGTTTCCGATATTCTGTAAAAACGTTTTAAAAAATTCGTAAAAAAAAAAAAAAAATTCGCAATTTTGTATCCGATTCATGCTATAGGCAGGAAGCGGATATTTTGAATTAAGACTGTAGAAGCAAAAATACGGAAATAGAAATTGCGATAAAATACGAATGAACTTTGAAGACGAATGCTTTAAAACCGATCAAGGAAAACGACGATGTAAATGGAGGCGAGATGATCTCTTTCCTAAATTCAAAATATCTCTCGCAGTGTGGCGGTTTTATGAGATAATGAATCCCATGATACAACTATTTGGAGACTACGATCGCATCACTCGATCGTAGAATGTACGAACTTATAATCTATGCTATACTCTCAGACTTACGTTTTAAGTAGAAGAAAAACACAAGATAGATTTCTGGTTTGTTTTCTGTGAAGAAACGAGTTGATGAGTGTGTGTCAAAGTGAGAGGAGTCGTCGAGTATTTATCGCGAAGGAAGAGAGAGATGACTCGCAGAAGATCTCGGAAGATCACACAAGATCGTGGAGCGAATCGTGGGGCGGAAGACTCGGTCTTGTTGCGTGGGGATAAGGGATAAGGAGAATATCTAAATATCCTTTTTTAATTACGCATTTGACTTGTTCAAGTCGAGTTTAAACTGAAGATCATTTCGTTTTGGGCCAGAAAACGTTAACCAAAACGCGGCCCAAAAAAAACATCTTTTAGTGGCCCTAAGGCCACATTCACCCAAGACCCGTGCCCGTGCCCAAGCCCGGTCCAGTCTGGCGGCAGTGGCGGCGTGCGCGAGGTCTCCCCTTGTTCTCCTTCACACACCATGGGTCTAAGCTTTTGAACTTAGACTAATCTTTCTTCTTATTTATATAAGAGATCTTCCCCATAGTTTCCCGATGTGCAACTTTTGCAACTTCATTTACTTATTCACATTTAACAAATTTTAATAAGCCCTTGGGCCTTATTAAATTTGGTCCAACAGTAGGGACACTCACATGGTCATGATTAGGAATTGCTTTTAGGCTTAGTAGAAATGTGGTGGTGAGTAATATAAAGTGATTTTTGTGAGTTAGATGGGGGATGTTACAGAGATGGGGATGAAGGGTTGTTGATTGATTCCACAATCAGAACACGAATAAGAAAGCTTGATTCCAAGAGGCAATCAGATTCCACCAAAAGATTCGAATGAACAAGAACACAAAGATGAACTTTGCTAGAAAAATTTAAATGTTTATTAATTTCTGAAAGACTGGTGTCTACTTATGATGAAATAAATAACTTAAATAGGCCTAGAAACTAACGTTCACAAATTAAAAGAAAAGGAAACACAAGATCTAAAATAAATGACAAAAATAAAAATATTGGAAAAATAGCTGTTAGGCTTGGAGGCTAAACCAAGTTACGCAAGATTTGGCGTGAGTGAATCTGATGGCTTGATAAGGAAGGTCTTTAGCGCCACTTCCTCTTCAGATAGTAAGGAGTCTTCGTAAAATCAAGCCATTGGAACACGTACGGCCACACATGCACATTTTCTTTTTTTCTTTTTTTTTAAATAATATTTTTATTGAAAGCCCATAACGGGCAACGAAACAGTACAACCCCGCCGGTAAACATGAACAAAGAGCCGAAAAAGACTTGGAAATAGTGTAGACTAGATGAATCGATTAACAAAGAAAGCAAAAATTGTGATGGGAAAAGGTAGCTCGGGCTCGGTCACTCCAAACTCAGGCGGCTCCACTAGAAACATGAGTCCGCGTACTCCCGACACTCAGAGATGGCTCACCACACCAAACTCAGGCGGCTCCGCTAGATACATGAGTCCGCGTACTCCCGACACTCAGAGATGGCTCGAGTAAGATCCCGAATAACCTCACGGCCACAAACGCCGATCGACTACCACATAAGTAACTAACCGATACACAAGATTCACCACTCAAACTCATCACCACCGCCTACACACATCTCCTCTTTTTTACCACGCGAAACCTTTCATCTTCAATCCGGTCAGGTATAGTCTTGCCAATTCCAACGCGTTGACCACACCACCGTGAGGAACCGCCATCCTCAGGCGAATCCGACCGTTGAACACCGAGACTCCTCCTGACAAAGGCACAACCCACCAAACCGGCGCGAGACAAGCCGCCCCTCGAAGCCTCGTTTGAGTCACCGCTAGATCTCCGGCGAAAAACCTCTATGCCATCCTCGAGCCGAGATATGCCACCACCGAAGAGCCACCGACTCCCCTAAGCTGAAGCCATAGAGCTTCAGCGTATACTTGCCGCACCAATAACCACACCACAACACCTCCGAGAAGATTAGGTCACCTTCAAGCCACCGCCGAAGCCCTGAACTTAAAGGAAGAAACGCAAGCAAGGAAGGAACAATCACACTACCGCCGCCGCTGCAAGCAAAAACAAAGTCGGATCGTAGATCAAAAGCTTACCAACCTCGGCGTAGGCAACCTGAACGGGGAGGAGCTAATCGATTTCCGGCCAGAGATGAAGACCGCAGCTACAGAGTCGGAGCCCAAGCGGCGGGACCGGAAGCCACCGGAGACACCCATATAGGGCAGAACAAGGCCGAGGAAGCTTCACATCCTTAGCCCGACGCGGACCTCGTGCGCCATGACCGGAGGAAGGAGCTATTGTAGACCCGCCGCAAAGAAGCGCAGATCGAGAGCACTACCGCGCCGCCGAAGCTCGCCTAGAACCACCGCCTAAGTGACACCTCGAAGAACAACCACCGTCGCCGGGTTGAGAAGCTTAATAGTAATGAACCTATGGGGGTACCTTTCCCGGCGGCGGTGAGCCACCACGCGCGCCGGCAAGGGAGATCGGAGAGTTTAAAGGAGTGTTGGCAAGGGGTTTTCTGGTTTTCGATTTTCGCCTCTCAAATGCTGAGGAGAGAGTATCGATTTTCGCCTCTCCAAGAATTTAATATTATTTACATGTCAATCAGTTTGTAAATAAGATCATATGATTTCGGTTCTTTCTTGCCAAATGTGATATATCGATGATTGAAAGGTGTACCTTATCAAAAACAGAATTGTTTTATTGAAATTTCCACCTTGAAGGATGTCGATGATTGTCTCCCAGGATGTTGTGAATTCCCTTCCTAGCAATCCAAGCATTAATGGAACCCAGACTTTTGTTGAGAATGAGCAAACAAAGAATAGATGGCTTCTTGCCTCTTCATTATTCCCGCATAAGACGCATGTGGAATTATGGCCGCTGTTCCACGTCTTCATACGATCTCTCGTTGAGAGTCTATTTTTTTCCGCTAACCAAGCAAGAAACGAGTATTCCGGGGTAGCCTTTGAGAACCAGATTCCCTTAGTCCATCCCAACCTTGGTTTTGATTCTCTGATTCTGTTCCATGTACCTTGCGTTGTAAATTTGTTTTTGTATTTGTCTCCCGCGAATAGCCATAGCGAGATGTCCTCCTTCGCATCACATCTATGTCTTGCTTTCTCAATCTCTTCCTCAATGGCATTAAGAAATTTGACCCTGTGTTGTCGCCGCCGTGAGTTGTTATTACTGATTCCACTGTCGCGTCGGTAGTATGCCCAGATCAATGGTTCCTCTATTCCCCGTTACATCTCTTAGTCGACCCTGTTTTGACCAATTACCGAACCAAAAGGAAGTTGCTCGACCATTGCGGGTTTCCACCTTATGGAATTCTTTTGCCACATCTATGTACTTAAGTAGCTTACGCTACATCCAAGATCCTCTAGATTGGCAATCTTGTGCCTCCCAAAAGCTTGAGTTTTTTAGCAAGATTTGCTTCACCCATGAGACCCATAGCGATTGTTGAGAAGATATTATCCTCCATACTAGCGTCAGACAGCTTACCTTGTTAGATATTTTGAGTGATCTACAGCCCAAACCCCCTTCTTCTCTAGGGGCGCAAATCTCCTTCCAACTCATTTTTGCTTTCCTTACGTTGAGCTCCGGACCAGACCAAACGAAAGCCACACAAAGTTTTTCGATTTCTTCTATACAACCATTAGGACGTCTAAACGCTTGTATCCAGAAATTTGTAATGCTTGCAATGACTGATTTTAGAAGTTGCATTCGTCCTGCGTAAGACAAATATCTAGCTGTCCACGAATTAAACCGACCTCTTATTTGCTCCACCAAAGGCATATAGTCTGTTGGAGTCATCCGCTTCGTTAGAAGTGTGAGTCCCAAATAACGTATAGGTAGATGACCCATTGGAACATGAACCCCCACGGTAATTTCCTCTTGTTGTCTATCTGTTATTCCCGCTAAGTACAACGTCGATTTTTCCATACTCATCTTGAGACCAGAAATCAGAGCAAATTCATCAAAGATCTGTATAATTCCATCAATTGATCTTTTTTGCCGTCCACAAAAACCATTAAATCATCAGCAAAGCATAGATGTGTCAAGTTTAGGATTTTACACTTTGGGTGGTACCCAATTCGCCTCTCTGTAGCTGCGTTGTCGATGAGTCTTGACAGAACGTTCATGCAGATGACGAATAGATAAGGTGATAGCGCACACCCTTGCCTTAACCCTCTCTCGCTCTTGAAAAACCCAGCCAGTTCACCATTAACCTTGACAGAAAACGATGATGTGGCAATACAAAGTCTTATCCAATGAATGAACTCCGTTGGAAAATGCAGTGCCTATAGAGTATCAATAAGAAACTCCATTGCACGGAATTAAAAGCTTTGGAAATGTCTATTTTCATTGCACACCTTGGCGTGACCGAGTCCTTGTGGTAGTCTTTGACTAGTTCCGTTGCTAGAAGCACATTCTCCATTAGTAACCTCTCTTTCACAAACGCTGACTGATTTTGTCCGACGAAATTTGGGAGGATTTTTTTAAGCCGATTAGCTATGATTTTTGACACCACTTTGTACAATACATTGCAGCAAGAGATTGGGCGGTAGTCCTTCATTTCTTTAGCCTCTTCTTTTTTCGGTATTAGTGCTAGGATTGTTGTGTTAACCCCCTTTGGCAGAAACCCTTTAACGAAGAATGATTTGACTGCCGTGATGAAATCTGCTCCTATAATAGACCAGGCCGCTTTGAAAAATTCAATCGTATAACCGTCTGGTCCCAGTGATTTACCACTTGGCATGGCGAAAAGTGTTTCCCGAATTTCTTCTTCCGTTACATTCGCTACCAGCCTGTTTCGTTCCTCGCCGGAACACCGATAGTCAAGGATATCCTCAAGCCTTGCCACGCTAATCCCCTTATAGTCGATAGGGTTTTTTGTTAAAACCTCTTTGAAGAATCTTTCAGCCTCGTTTTTATGTCCGCAACCGCTTACATTCAATCCGAAGAACGAGCAATGACTATGAGGATGGTTTCAGCGTATGGTTCTCTATCCGCCTATGATTGAAATAATTTGTGTAATCCTCTAAAATTGTTTTCAGTCTTTTCTGATAGCTTTCAAAATTAATGTACACACCCGTTATAAACCTGTTTTTTTTTGTTGAATAAATTTTACATTCGATTCAAAAAAAAAATAATAATAAATAAATATTATTCACATGCACATATTCGGTAGTGGAAAGTCTTTTAAATGCATATGTCTTCTTGACTTGGATCTTTCTGGCTGATTTCGTGGATTTGAATGAATCTGATTGCTCAGGAGGCTTTGAGAAATTAATTTGGAACGGTTGAAATCCATCAGAGATAGAACTTTTCTTATTTTGTCGCAAACCGGGCAAATCGGACCATTTGATGATGTACTCGGATCTGGTTGAGTTGGGTCTGATATGTCATGTCTTGGGCTTTTTGGGCTCTTGTATGGGTCCATATATCAGGCTTTTTGGGCTCTTGTAGCTGGGTCTTTTCTGAGTTGGGCTGAAAACAACGCATGCATATTGGCCCATATGTGTTCTCGACCAAAGGCTGGTCCGAGGGTATGGTTTCTCCATGAACAAAGTGATTCTCCCATGGTCCAAGTTGGTTTCTAGTCTGGTTCCCTTCATGGTTAGAGTCGGGTGGTTTTGCTTTCACGTCCTTTACTCCATGGATCACCTTGTCTTCTTCACGGGTGGCCTTTGATGCGATGACCACATCAATCAGTTGAGACAGTCAAATCAATTATTATTGTTACCGACAATGACAACGATTCAGAAATTGGTTGGGATGACAAAGTTAAGGACAGGGGCGAATGTAGCATGTTAATAAGGGGTGCATGTGCACCCAGTTTTTTTTTTTTTTAAATAATGTAATTTTAAGCTAATTTTTATAATACACCCATTAAAATTAAAATTTTTGTTTATATTTTGTTGAACTGTGCCCCCAATATATTCATACTCATAGTTAAGGACCACAAAGTTGCATACTCATAGAAACTTATGCAAGATGGATACAAATTTGTACGATCTGATTTCGATGAGGAAGATACATCAATCCCTCGTATTTGTATACATGGGGGAACACAAGTTCCAGTAACAAAACAATCCAAACCATCTTCCCGTCAATGCAAAAAATGCCAAGTTGCAGAGCAGGATAAGCCACCGACAAAATAGATAAAAGAACTGGCTCCAAAACGTACCTATAAAAACAGGGGAAAAAAAAATCATGCAGTTTCAGATGATGATGGCATACAAGGGGAAGGCCTTCGTGCATAAATCTCAAAACTTAAATCGTGGATATAAACGCAGAATTGCCTTACTAAAACAACGGCTTTTGGAGGAGATTATACTCAAGTTAAAAAAGAAATTTGGTGTACACAACCCATAAGGAGGAGATGGTGTAAGTAACCCTTCGTGAAAGACGATTTTCAGACACTGTAGTTTTCTAAGCGTCTCTTCAACTGTTTTCTCTCCGGTCGGCGTCGAAATCGAGGATCGGACGCCGGCTATATTTCTTTTGTTTGTATATAAGTTTAGTCCAATAAATTCTTATCAGAAACGGTGATATCCTTCCATTGGTAGAGAGATCTCCAATTTTAGATTGGGTCAATTTCTCTTCTTCCTCGATGCGATCGCCAGTTAATTTCTCTTCTTATCTCTGATAATGTTAATTTGTCTCTCGTGAATTCATGGGTTATTGATTTGTTGATCTTATGGTGGTCTCAACATCTCATCATGGTGGTGATTGTAAATGTGTACACACCACCGATACGATTTCACCGATGCGCGGGTCGGTCGGCCTGGGTTCCCATTCAAACATGGGTGGTGGAATTTCAAAATCAGAAAGGGATCAATGCACTTTGCTCAATGCAATTCGCTTATGGCAATTTCTTTGGTAACAGGAACCGCTTTCTTTCTTTTCTTATTCTAGTGATGGTTCAGTGGAACCTTGATGTAGTAGAGTACTTGTTTCCGATGAGTTCTTTCTCTGCCAGCGGAAAGTCTGGTTATCAATCGGTGATTGTCCTCTTACCCTATGGTATGGAGGTTTCACTTGGATTTTTGATCCCGAAATCATTGGAAAAATCATTTTTTTAGAAGAAGGAATAAGGTTTTCGATATATCCAATGGGGAGAACAACAAAGTCAAAATATTTTAAAAAGACTATGAGACGAAAGCATTGGTATTAGATTGTCGAAATTCCTGGATTATTATCGAAAGTATCGGGTTTTGTCATGCGGTGTGCAATTCAAAGGTGTAGCCAAGATATGTTAGTGACACACATTTCACATCAAATTAAGATCAAATACTGAAAAAGAAATAACGGATTTCATGATTCGATAGCGAGTAAGACTTGTCTATGGAAAGCATCTTCAAAATGACTTTTTTGTTGTATTCTTTTCACTATATGGTGCATATATATGTTTATGTAATAACTTGTTTTCTGAAAGTTATGTATGACTTTATAATCCCAATTTGAAATCAATGAAATTGTTTGCCGAAAAAAAGAGAAAATAGTTTGTAAATAATTTTTTTGTTTGTAAAAACAATATAAACAAGTTTGCGAATATTTCATAAGTGAAAACGCTTGGGCCTTGCGCCTGCTTTATCAGGCCTGGTTCTTCCACGTTAGGGTTAGGGTGTGACTGGTGTATTAGTTAGGGGAAAAACAGGGAAAAGAAAATTGAGGGGATAAGAAAGGAAGCAGGGGAAACATTGTTCCACTTGTTTTATGTAGAGGACAAAATTACGTTACTTTTTTCAGTTTTCCTCTAATTTCCTCTAATTTCTGCTATTATTTTTTTCTACTTGACTGGTGAAAAAATCAGGGGAACAATGTTCCTCTCTTCCTTTCCTCTATTAGATGCAACCAGTCACACCTTTAGTATTTGCTAAGTTCAATAGTGACGTTTGGTTCTATTATATATAGTTGTTATTTGTCACAATAAATTTTAACTTCTGTCGTTTTATCTTTTCGCCGTAAATCAAAAATGGCTTATTGGAGAGGAAAGCTTCTCTTGTGAGTTCTCTCTCTGTCTTTCTCTCAATAATCTCATATTGAAAGTTCTTTTGTTAATTTCGGTTGAAACTGAATTGAATTTTAAGATTTAGTTTCACAATTCTTCGAAAGTACCGGATCTAGGGCAAACTGAAAATTTAGGGATTTTCTGACCTATCCACGATATTTTATTTTTATTTTTTATTGTGGGAAGGTTAAATTTATTGCCTCGAACAAAAGAGTGTTATGTACAAATGCTCAAGAGAGCTAAAGGAAAGAAAAAAAATGGGGGAACAAAGCGAAAGAAGCATAATAGAGCATTTATATGCCAAAAACAGAGTATGAAATGCAGGTCGGTGTCAACGCCGGAGATGGGTATGCGCGAACCATAGCTGCATCAGAGGCTGAAGCGAGGATGCTCCCAATAGCAGAGAGAGGTGAAGCGAATTTCGATTTATATTTTATTGCAATCAATTTGGTTTTTTCTGATAAAAGTAACATATTAGATGTAGATGTAGATGTTAATATGATTTATGCATTTTTAAGTGGAGTTCATGACTTATGAACTTTCTAAAGATGAAAAAACAAGAATCGAAAGATGATAACAATTAGGACTTTTAAGACGTAAACATGATCTTCTGTTTACGTGATAAATGTTTATGAAAAATTATCATATTAGATGTTGAAGCCAGTATGATTTTTGTTTCTTTTGTTAAATTTGATTTGAATTTGAATAACAATTTTGAATTATAGTTTCAAAATTTTGCACATTAAATGAATCTTGTCCCTAGATTTGTCATGCAATTCCTTATTTTCTGAAGAATAGCTTCAGCTGTATAAGATATGTCACAATTTTGAAACCTTTTTGTTGTTGTTGGTTTCACGATTAATGTCTTGTGGTGGTTTTTGTGTTCGGAAATGAGTCAGTCAAAATAGGATTTTTAATAATCGCTGATTTTATAACCAAAATCAATATTTTCCATACATAACATAGGTGTATTTTAAAAAAAAATTATTTTGACATTTTATAAAAAAAGGAAAACAATTTAACATTTAATGCCTTTCTTTTTTGACATAATATACGAAACAAAATGTATTCTTTTCTAGTTAGGGGTGTCAAAATGGGTCAAATGAGTCACCCATGATCCATGATCATAATGGGTTGAGTGTAAATGGGTCATCGGTGACCCATGACCCATTAGTCATGGGTCATCCATGACTCATCTAATTATGATCCATCTAATTACATGGGTCATGAGTCAAATGGGTGATCCATTGGATCCATCATTATGTTATCATCATGACTTCATTTCATTATAACATCATCATGACTTCATTATGACATCATCATGACTTCATTATGACATCATCATGACTTCATCATGACATTATAACAATATTACTACTAACACATTATTTTCCTGCCAAAAACGCTATTCTACTTTTTCCGCCAAAAATGCAAATTCACATTTTCTCGCCAAAAACGCAAATTCACATTTTCCTGCCAAAAACGTGATTCCACATTTTCCCGTCAAAAATGTGATTCTGCGTTTTTCCGCCAAAAACGTGATCCTGCTTTTCCCACCAAAAACGTTATTCCGCATTTTCCCACAAAAAACGCGATTTCACATTTTCCCGCCAAAAACGTGATTCCACATTTTTCCGCCAAAACGCGTTTTTGGCGGGATAACGCGGAATCACGTTTTTGGCGGAAAAATAAGGAATCGCGTTTTTGGCGGGAAAATGCAGAATCGCGTTTTTAGCTGGAAAATGTTAAATCGCGTTTTTGGCGGGAAAATATGGAATAATGTTTTTGGCGGAAAAAGCGGGATCACGTTTTTGGCGGGAAAATGCGGAATCACGTTTTTGGCGGAAAAATGTGATATCACGTTTTTGGCGGGAAAATGTGAAATCGTGTTTTGGCGGGAAAACGCGGAATCACATTTTTGGCAGGAAAACGCGAAATCGCGTTTTTGGTGGGAAAATGTGAAATCACGTTTTTGGCTGGAAAATGTGAAATCACGTTTTTGGCGGGAAAATGCGTAATCGCGTTTTTGAAGGGAAAATGCAGAATCACGTTTTTGGCGGGAAAATGTGAATTTGCGTTTTTGGCGGGAAAAAGTAGAATAGCGTTTCTGGCGGGAAAATGTGAATTTGCGTTTTTGGCGGGAAAAAGTAAAATAGCGTTTTTGGCGGGAAAATGATGTTATGATAGTAGTAATATTGTTATGATGTCATGATGATGTCATAATAAAATGAAGTCATAATGATGTCATTATGATGGGTCCAACGGGTCACCTATTTGACCCATGACCCATTATAAATTGATCCATTTGACCCATGACCCATGACCAATTTGACCAATCAACCCATTATAATCAATTTTTTTGACCCATTAGGATCATGGGTCATGGATCATGGGTTGATTTGGATCGACCCATCACCCATTTTGACACCCTTATCTCTAGTCAAATAAAAAAATATGTTGGGTCCATCATTAATGTCATGTGGTGGTTTTACTATTCGGAAATGAGTCAGTCAAAACAAGATAGGTAATAATAGTTGTTTTCCAAACTTGATAGTATTTTCATATCAAAGCTGAGATAAGAAATATCCTTCCGAACACACCCTCGTCGTTTAGACAACACACTTGTCTGGACCGCTGCTTATGTGCACGTTCTGCTTAGTTTCTTGAGAAACACATGATTCGACCTCATAAATACATCGTAATGATGGTGATTTGGCTATGGATGGGATGAAAATGAAGTGAAAGGATTTAGTGGGTGAAAATGAAGAGAAGAGATGATTTTGACTTGGACAGTAGTACTATGCGAGATAAGAAAATGATATGAAATTCTCTGCAACGAGAGAAAGTTGATGAAAATGAAAAGGTACAAAGGATAAAGACAACAAAAATATTCGGACACTGATGTTCTTTCAAAAATTTCAATCCATAATTTAATTTCCATTAAAACAATTTTTTTTTTAATTTTCTTTGACGTTTGATAGAAAAGGAAATTTTTTTTAACATTTAATGCCATTCCTTGAAAACATAATGTACAAAATAAAATATTCTTTCTGGTTAAACAAAAAACATGTGCAAAAAATAAACCAACATTTTAATTTCAAAATATATTTGTGTGCAACCTCATGAAGCACCACTTGTTCGATATGCTCTGTCGCCTCCTTCCGGCGAAAACGTGGTTGATTTCCGACATACGATATGGTAGACTAGTTTTCAACGATTTGGTAGATTTGTTTAATATGTTTGTGGTAGACTTGTTTTCAACGATTTGGTAGATTTGTTTAATACGTTTGTGGTAGACTTGTTTAATACATTGTGGTAGACTTGTTTAATATGTGGTAGACTTGTTTAATACGTTGTGGTAGACTTGTTTAAAATCTTGATGGTTGACTTGTTTAATACGTTGTGGTCTACTTTTTTAATACGTTGTGGTAGACATGTTTGATACGTTGCGGTAGACTTCTTTCCTGTGCTGAAACTTCACCTCCGTGAGATCCCCACTTCATCTTTAAGAGGCGTGATCCCCACTTCTGTGTCTTATCGCGTACTTACCTTCATCATCAAATCACAAACGAAAAGCAACTCTATCATGAGGAAAGTTTTAAAGAAGAAAAAGAATGTGTGACAAGGTTTCAACACGTACGTGGCTTGATAGGGTTTTGGTTTCGAGGGTATAGTTGTTGGATGTTTGACAAAATCTGAAGATGAATAAGTCAAGCGTGTTTTTAGGAGCTTAAATAAGTATTTTATGTAGAAGTTTGTTTCCGTTTTTTCATTCCTAAAGTTTCTTTTTAATCGTTGTAAGGCTTCTATAAAAGCTAGTGTACTCATCTTGGTTCAATAACACGAAATCATTCAGACTACACTTCATATATTGAGAACAAACTTATAGTTCTGGTTCCTTTAATAGTCAGTATTTTCTGTTGAAGTTTGTAGGTGTGATTTATTAAACTGATTTGGCTTTACTTTAATTCTATATATCTTTGTGTAGTAGTATTCTTACTCTAATGAATTAATAAAATTCGAAATAAATATGCCAATGAATAAAAAAGGAATTTCAAATGATTTTGTCTACAATATGGTGGTTTATGTGTTTAAGTGCAATATGGCTAATTTAAATATGGCATCTAAATAGGGTTTTTGATATAGATCTAAAACCGTAAAAAGAATGCATCAAAGTGATATGGTTTTTAATGCACTTGCTAGTTTTTATTGCAAACCGCAAAAACATGGGTATACTGTAAATTATAGAAGATTTGATTAATTATGGTTACTCACCGCAATAGGAGATAGAGAGAACACAATCAATTATCCATTGACAACTACATATCCATTAACAATACTTTAAACTTGTGATTTAAGATGAAATGAAACGTTAACCCCATAAAAAAATATTATTTAACAAAATAAATCTAAGATCATTAAAATAAATCTACCATCATTAAAATAAATCTACCATCAAACATTAAAAAATTCTCATACTTAGCATATTTGGGTGCCTGGTTTTTTCGTAGATATGAGATTTAGTGTAGGGCAAAAACGTCATTTCTCATTCTGGAAAAAGTTAAATATCTACCACCAAACAATGTCTATAAATCTACCGTAAAAAAAAAGTCTACCATTACACTACAAATAAGTCTACCAACTAAAGGTTATCTGAGTAAATACCACAAGATTTATTAAATCTACCGCCATTAACAATAAATCTACCAAATAATTTTAAATCTACTGTCATTAATATTAAATCTACCACCATTACAAAACGAAGGCACCGAGATGTTAGACGTTTTTATATCTACCACCATTACAAACAAATCTACCAAAAATTTTAAATCTACCGCCATTAAAATTAAATCTACCATTGTTACAAAAAGAAGTCACCAAGATTTTACACGGTTTTAAATCTACCGCCATTGTAAATAAATCTACCAACCCAATAAAAATCTACCGTTGCCAATACAAATCTACCTTCAAATAAACAAATTTACCGTCACGATAAAATCATTCACACTGATTAACTCTACCACCAAAATAAATAAGTCTACCGTTTGTATGATTAATCTACCACCATTGTCAATAAAATACACCGTTAGTCAACAGTTTGGTCGTAAAGTCTACCAACTCATAAACAAATCTACCATCAAAGACAATATATCTACCAAAAATAAATATATCTACCCAGTCGTTAAAATAAATCTATCAATATAAGTCTACCAAAATTTAACAAATCTACCATTTTTCATACAAATCTACCATCTATCAAACAAATCTACCGACCAAAATTTGAGTTGACCAAGATTATATAAGTCTACCATCAAAGAACGGTAGATTTTCGTTTTTTTTTTGGCAAATGAATAGTAATAGCAGTTTTGTAATTACGTTTTTCTCAACAAAGGCCATAAAGATACTTTCGGTAATATAAAAAAAATTAGGTTAGTCTAGTAATAAAAATAAATATAGGTCAAACTAATAATAAACATAGAAATAAATGTCCATATAGTAATCCTCCCTTTTATCTTTTGTACTTCTTCATTTTCGTCTCCTTTCTCTTGCATGTAGAGATTCTTACATCATTTTCTTATTTTGCATAGTACTTGTGTCCAAATCAATATCATCTATTTTCTTCACGTCTCGCCCTCTAAACCCCTTCACTTCATTATCGTTCTCATTCATAGACAAATCACCATCATTACGATGTATTGATAATGTCAAACCATGTGTTGCTCAAGATCCTAAGGAGAAGGTGCAAAGAAGAATCGGTCCAGACAGGTGTGTTGTCTAAACGATGGGAGTGTACTGTTTAGAAGCAAATTCCTTATCTCAGCTTCGATATAAAAATACTATCAAGTTTGGAGAATCTTTAGTTGATCGTTCTGATTATGTTGCTCAATTGATTACTAAGGTTCTCTATTTTTTTTTTCATTTTATGTTTTAAACCAATTATTTCGGGCAGAAAACAAATAACAACATTTTGCGCAATAAACAAATAAAATATTTCACGCTAAAAGATAATAACGGTAATTTGCGCGTGAAATTAATAAATAATGATATTTAGTGCAAAAAACTTAATAGTTTAATTTTTTCATGATCAATAGAGATTTGAATGTGAATATAGATTGTGAATGTATTAATATTATAGTAAATGAGAATCTAGAAAAACATAATCTCTTAGCACACATACACATATATATATATATATATATATATATATATATGTTCAATTTAACATTTAATAAGCTATAGTTTCACATACAAATCTCTATAACATCTCTCAATTGCTTTCTATAGAGTCCAAGATATAAGATATAAGAGAATTTTTACAAACAAATTATACTGTATATATGTGTATAGGTGTTTGCCTTAAAAAAAAAATACACACATATATATAGTTGTTTTTTTAATCACTAGTCTTGTACTTTTTTAAAGGTTATAAACTAATATGACTCTCCCAAAATCGGCACTCTATGACTGGATTCGAACAGGATAGGCTTTGCAAACACACAGGATTGCGGAAGTCCTTTGATTTACCATTTCGATTCTTAAGGATATTACGCACCAAAAGAGATCAAAAGTTTTGAGTAATTGTTTCTATCCATATGGTATTCTTAAAGACATTTCACAAACCTCCTATTCTTATGGTACTCTTTTGAGTAATTGTTTCTTGGTTTGTTTAGCTACCATCTTGTTTTCATTAGGTTTTTTTATTCTTTTTTTGGGTCTTTCGAAAATCATAGCTTCTCCGAGCTTCTGTAATCAAAACAGTTCCATTTGATATTTATATTAACATATTATCAAAAAAAAAAGAGATCGAAGGTTTTGTTGGATATTACACACCAACAGATCATGAAGAGAATTACTCTCAACACAAGAAAGAAATCATACTGATTTTTCATAAAAGGAAAGACTGAGTTCGACAATGAGAATACAAAGAGTTTAAAAAGAAAAGCAACAAGGCTGCATGAAAGAGAGAAAAAGAGTTTTGGAAAACACAAACATTAAAGATAAGTTTGAACTTGAAAATATGACCATTGATCTTCTATGGTCGAAATTCTTCTTGCTGGGCCAAGACTTGTTTCATCAATTTGGGCTTGTAATTCACTTCTACTTTACTTGTAAGGCCTGGTCGAATTTGATGATGAAAACAGAAGTGGGCTAAGACAAATCTTCTCATTGCTGTCCTTTGGGTCTTTATAAACAAATGGGCTAAGGAGATGTGATCCATTTGTCTCATTAAAAACCTTGTTTTTGAAAAATCCATTGGGACAAAACCAAAACAAGGGAAAAGAGTGCAAATGGGCCACATACCCATTTGTTGATCTCTTTCTTGTAATCCCTAGATCAAACAAAGTTGTTAGGCTAATCCAATTCTTCATCTTCGAACTTGTTTCATAACCAAAATGGTTTGAAACATTTCTTCTCCTTAGAGTTTCGTTGAGTTTCTTAAAGTCTTGGTGAATGATTCCAACTGGTACACGCTCAGCTACAAGCTCTAGTTCAAGCTGCTCCTTCATGATGCTAGTCATGATCACATCATCCTCTCCCACTTAAAAAGGATTTGACCTCAAATCCGAACAATCTGCAAGGAAAAGGATTAAGTTAGAAAAGTTGAAAATTAAATTCAGATTATACTCACCTTGCAAGCTTTTCTTATAAGTTTTTCATTGGTCGGCTCAATGATTTGAAATAGACGATCACTTCTTGGCATCAGCTTGATCTTGGTTTGGTTTGGAAAACGTCCATTCTTCATTTGACTCCACAAAATTCCACCAGGCTCAAAGATCATTCTGCATTGTCTCTTGTTTGCTCTTTTTTTCAGGCTGCTCATGTTTCAAATGCCTCCACGGATCATAGTCAACTTGGACAGTGAACCTCATTAGGCACAAGTAAAGTAACCACGTCTCGGGTGTATGAGCTTTTATTTCTTCAGCTTGTTTACCCTGTGTACTTTCAACAAAAACTCAAAACAAGAGATCATAGGTGCAAAAGGTATACTCCTTTGATTTAATAAGCAACTTGTTATAGACCAGAATGTCGAAACTTTCAGTGAATGGTCTTGAAACAGGAAAAGCCTCTCTAGTTTATGATATGAATGCAGTGTGTTATCCTAGAGAGTCTATCAATATCCGTAAGCACATCATTTATATTTGGTTCACACGTTTTATCAAACATAAATCCTCCATGCCTAAAGAACTTTTTATGCTCAAATCTCTCACAATAATGAATCACATCTTTAAAACCAACAGTTGACATATAAAGCTCTTTGATGTGTTCAAATTCTAACAACTTAGTTTTAGGAATAAAAAGAAAGGCATACCTTTGAGACATTGCATTAGATACAACGATTTTCTTACTTTGCTCATAGGGAAATGTCTCCATGAGTGTTCCTGGGTCAAAGACAATATGATGCTCATTTCCACGGATAAGTGGGAAACTTCTTGAATTGTTCTTAGGGAACACGTCTTCTAAGTCATGCAAAAGAAAATTAACTTTACTCGGCAACACCGGTACAAGATTAGTTAAGCTCATGAAAGCTTCCTTATAATCAAACATAATCAAAGATTGCTTAAAAACTAATGTTCTGGTTTGATCTTCCTTTGGATGCTGCTTCTTAGCCGTAATGAGATCCTCCTTTTGTTGCGGCTCCTCAGGCTTTTCCTTTTAACCTACATCAATTCTTTTTGGCAAAGATAAGTGTGTGATACTAGAATTGAAAATTTCAGTAATTGATTGGGATGGATCAACACTTATCTTGTTTACTTCCTGATTCGGTTCGAGAGAGATCGGTTTAGTCACTCTTTGACTTTTGAATGGCCTGTCTTTAGCAACATGAATTTGGGATCGATCAAATGGAATTCTGGCTCGACCAGAATCTTCCGCATGCATGGTTGGTAGAAGAAAAAGTCCTTCCTCGGTTGATTTGGTGATCGGAGCCTTTGGTTTTGCCTCAGGACGAAAGGATCGATCGATCGTTTTTGCTCCTGTCTCTTCCGAACGATTTCGATCGATTGATCTAATGAAAGGATCGATTGGTCGTCTCCTTTTCTCTCCTTTTGAACAGTCCAAATTCGTAGCTGGACTCTTCTCTGCCTTCCCTCACACCTCTAGTCCTTCTTTGACTGTCATGAGACGATTTACCATCACGTCTATAGTAATCATATGCTGCTTCTTCTCTTTGTTGTCTCGGCTTGTCTCTCCATGGCTCTCTCCTTGGTTCTTCTTTTAGACGAGCCTGCCTTGGCAGTTTTGCTTCATCAAACCGTCGATTGATGGCTCTGAATCCTCCACACAATGTACGAGACATCTCAGCGATCATAGCCTCAAGTCGCTCTTGCTCTCCTTGATGGTTTCCCATCTCAACCTGAAACAAAACACACACACAAATCACCATCAACAAGTCCTTGCAAAGAGATTAAAATTTCAAAAGCTTTGGATACGAACAGACTTGATTTTTTTTTTTGAAAAATCGAGAATCACAAACTGTTTGAAATCAGACCAATAATCATATTAGGTCAATATGATAAATGTTTCAAACAAACCACATCAATGATTGCGAGAAAAAAAAACCATCACTAAAAGTCTAAAACGTCGTGGTTATATAAATGTCTTAAAATCCCTAAGTTTTCCGATTCCCCTACGTCTGGTTCTTTTGCTGAATTGTGAAACTAGAATTTGAAATTGTTATTCATATTCAAACCAAATTTTTTTTTAAAAAGAAATAAAATTCATGCTAGCTTCAACACCTAATAAGATAATTTTTAAGAAAAAAAACGTAAATAGAAGATCATGTTCACGATTTAAAACCCTAATTATTCCAAAGTGGAATTATAATCTTATCATAATTCACGGGTCATAATTTGAAGTTTCTCAGGAAGATCGAGGATCGCACTCATGTGAAAAGTGCTACAGTAAGTGCGAAATTATTGGCAACTTTTTGACAACTTTTCTTTCTCCTCACCGGCGTCGATCTCGGCGTCGATCTCGGCGTCGGCTCCGACCAGCTCCTCATGAGCAAGAAAAAGAACCGCAAAACTCCCCCTCGCAGTTTCCCCACTGGATCTGCTGGCTCTTCCTTGAAGCCTAAAGCACCTAACCTCGAATCAGCTGCTTCTCCGGGATCGGTAAAGCCCAAATCCCCCTCTGATCTTCAGCAGCCTGCTGTGAAGGAGGTCTCGTTTCAGCTTCCGCCTCCAGTCATCAGTTCGGCACTGGATTTTGTCTCCGACAAAGAGAAAGAATCAGATCGAACTCCTCCTATCACGACAACGAGCAAAGATCAAGCCTCTGTTTTACCCTTGGAAACAGAGCAAGCAATCGATGCCGAGAAAAGTGATGCGTTAGAAGATCTTTTGCCAAATCAAGAAAGATCCGTCCGACTATGGGTAGATCTTCTCAAAGGAAAAGGAAAGCTAAAACCTAAAGGCTCTCCTTTCACGCTGGAGTCTGGTGAAAAGTGTGTCACCATTCCCAATAGTGTTATTGAAAACAATAAGAAAACTTGGGATTTCTTCATCCTGGGCCAATTCTACGAGGAACCGCCGTCTAGAGGAGCCCTCCACGCCATTGTGAATGGTATTTGGAGCAAGCAAAGACGCGATATCTCGGTGTCCAAGATGGATGGACATGCTTTCTTGTTTCGTGTTCCATGTCCTTTTGCGAGGAAGAGGATTCTCAGTCAAGGCCTTTGGCAAATAGAGGGCCAAACCATGTTCGTTGCGAAATGGTCTCCGGGGATCAAACCGACAAAGCCTGAGCTAACTACGGTGCCAGTTTGGATTGAGTTAAGAAACGTGCCTCTTCAGTTTTTTTCAGAGGTAGGACTAGAGCACATCGCATGCTTAGTAGGACACCTTTTGTACTGCCATCCCTCAACTCTCAATATGACCAACATTGAAGTTGCAAAGGTCTACACGATCATTGACCCTAGAGTACCACTACCGGAAGCAGTCAATGCCCGTTTCGAACCAGGTGAAACTTTTCGGGTAACTGTATCCAGCCCTTGGCTTCCATCTCTATGCGGTTACTGCAAGAAAGTTGGGCACACCATCAGCAAATGTCCAACGGCCCCTGTGACATGCAATGTCTGTAATTCGGTTAAGCACTCCCCCGAGAGCTGCCCTAAGCTCAGATTTAAAAAAGAAAAGGCTTTGTCAAGCAGAAGTTCACGGCTGCTCAAAAAGGTAAATGGAAGGCAGTTCATAATTCTTCTTCTATATTACGTGCAGGCCAGGGGAAAAATGGGATTGTTATCCGAGATGACCAGGAATCTGCCCCAGTTCATAAAGAAAAAGACAAGAGCTCTTTGGTTGAGGCTTTAAAAAATAAATTCATCGATGAGCCACTTTCTGTTAGGCTTGAAGAAGTCTCAGAGTTAGTTCACACCAACACCGAGCAGCTTGCTGCAATAGGGGAAGGAAACGGTACCAACTTTGAGCAGCTTGCTGAGACAGTGGAAGGAAAAATCGGTTTCTCTAATCCAGAGAAAATCATCGACATCAGCTCTGTGTGTGTCGACATTGGTCTTGACTTGATCGGAAGCCCCATAAACTCTGTATCAGGAGAGTCAGAATCAGACTTAGAATCAGCAGAAAATAATGGTTTAAATGGGAGTGATCCAGATTCGGATGATCCTAATACTGATCCTTTCATTGAAGTTTTCAATAAAAGACAGCTGCGCCGTTCAAGTCGTAGAGCTAGGACAGGAGGCCCTTCAAACCTCTAACCGAATCACTTATGGATATTTTCTGCTGGAATATTAGAGGTTTTAATGACAAAATTAAGCGGAATAGTTTCAAGAAGTGGAAAAAGCATAATAAGCCTTTCTTTGGTAGTCTTATCGAGACTCATGTTAAGCCTGAAAAGGCTACGGCGATCATCAATAAGTCATTCCCGGGATGGTCTTTTGATTCCAACTACGAGTTTTCAGATCTCGGCAAAATCTGGATTCTATGGCATCCGAGCGTCATTGTCTATGTGATATCTAAATCTCTCCAGATGATCACATGTAAAGCTAAGATGCCAGGAATATGTACAGAGGTAATAGTTTCTTTTGTCTACGCCTCTAATTTTGAGGATGGTAAAAAGGAGCTTTGGAAAGAAATAGAATTGCTCTCTACGCATTCCTCTATTGGACCTCTCCCTTGGATTATCGCAGGAGACTTCAATCAAATTCTTGATGCAAGTGAAGACTCTGCTTTGGATCATAATACATCCACCAGACAAATGAGAGACCTTAAGAGCTGTTTTCTCAAAGCAAAGGTGCAGGACTTATCCTACAGAGGTTGTTCTTTTACTTGGACTAATAAGAGCACAACTCAGCCAATTACAAAGAAGTTGGATCGGATTCTCATGAACGATAATTGGCTTGTAACTTTTCCAAACTCTATTGGAATATTTGGAGAAGTTGATATCTCAGACCACAGCCCCTGATGTGTCTTCCTAGACTCGATGAAAGCAAGAAGGAAGAAACCTTTCATGGTCATGAATAACCTCTTGAGTGATGCTGACTTTCTTTCTCTGATGGAGGTTTGCTGGAAGTCTCTAAATTTTGCAGGGACAAAAATGTTTTCAACCTCACGGAAGCTCAAGGAACTACGAGTTTTCAGATCTCGGCAAAATCTGGATTCTATGGCATCCGAGCGTCATTGTCTATGTGATATCTAAATCTCTCCAGATGATCACATGTAAAGCTAAGATGCCAGAAATATGTACAGAGGTAATAGTTTCTTTTGTCTACGCCTCTAATTTTGAGGATGGTAGAAATGAGCTTTGGAAAGAAATAGAATTGCTCTCTACGCATTCCTCTATTGGACCTCTCCCTTGGATTATCCCAGGAGACTTTTGATGTGTTGCGTTTTTGACGTTTTCCGATTCGCGTTTTTTGTACATAATCGAGTCTTTTTCGATTGTTTTAGTCTTTTAGGAGTCATTTAAGGTGAAAAGGTATTTCGGGACGGAGTCCGCAGGCCTAGAAAGGAAAAACGGCGAAACCGAGCAAAAAAGGATGGGATCGATCGATCCAGCTTAAGGGATCGATCGATCCAGGAAATCGGACATTTGATGGATCGATCGCCGATTGAAGCGGATCGATCGATCCGAGGAAAAAGATGGGATCGATCAATCCACAAACATGGATCGATCGATCCAGCTCCTGATAATAGTGTAAAAAACGTGTTTTGAACTATTTCACCTAATTTTCTCTCTCTCTTTGACGAAAAACTCTGAAAAATAAAGGGTCTAAGCCCAGTTGTAACATACACTATGTATTATGTACTCTTCTCTTTGATCTTGGTGATTTGTAAGCTTGGAAAGCAAACCTTCGATCCTACATATTTGAGAAGTTTTCTTAATCTCTTCTATTTCTGTTTTGTTAAGCATGTGTTCTTCATCATTTCTCTGTATTTGTTCTGCAATTATGAGTGAGTAGTTTCTTAGTTAAGCCAAAGGGTGTTAAGGGATTTCATGATTTAACGGTTTATGATAGATTAAACGGGGATTTATTCGGTGGATTCTTCGTCTAGGGTGTTCTTATTGCTTGAATTAAACTGATCACTTAGTTCTCGATCTTAGGTCATCTAGCGCACGGGAGTGTTCGTCTAGATGCCGGAATTACCCTAGATGAGCAAAACGTCCTTATCCAACGGGAGTTGATGTTAAGGTGTTCTTGTGAACTTATCAAATCGAACTAGAAAAGCATGTTTAGAACAGTTGAATTCAACGGGAGTTAGTCTTCATAGTTTTATAGCATAAAGATTAATACTCCGGGAGGAGGTTAATCTATTATTAGGTTTGAGTTCTAGACGTTTCTTAATGCTAACCCCCGTTTAAGATGCATTAACCGTTATTCGTGATTTCCCGCAACGTCACCCGAGGCTTAACGTTTTCTCTATTTGAATTTGCACCGTTTTAGTTATCGTTCTTAGTTTCGAAACCGTAAAACCAAAAAAATCTGTCATTCGTCTTAGCTTTAATTTCATCATGCATTCTCATAGTCGTAACATTGATCTCTGTGGATTCGATCCTAAAGTGCTACAATCGACAACCGTTATGATTGCGGTATAGTGTGCATTTTAGTTATTAATTGACTTGGTGAAACCACATTGAAAATCAATTTGGCGCCGTTGCCGGGGACCAATCGTTGCCTATGAGTCTTGGACGAAAGTTCAGACTAAGAATTTCTTTTTATCGTTACTAACTCGTTTTATTGTTGCTCTTTTCCGTGCATCTCAGGTACATGACCAGAAGCCAAGGCTCTGAAAATCTGCTTGAGTTGAACAACGAAGATTTGGCAAGAGTGGAACGAGAAAACAACAGAGCTAGATTGCAAAGGAGAGAAATGGCTAACTTACCGGACAATCAAAATCTGCCTGTTGATGGAGACGAACATCACGAGTATGGTGAGGAAGGGAACCTCCTGAACCCTCCTCCTCTTGCTCATGATGGAGATGGCAATCTAAATGCCAATGCAAACCAAGCAGCTGTTGCTGCTGATGTCCATAGACGAGCTGAAGCTCGGAGGCAAGCTGCTGCTGCTCAACACCAGTTGAATCAAAGACAGCCTCCACGCAGACCGGTCGGGGGTATTGACACTCCTCACCAATTTTACCAGGACAGAACCGCTATTCGTCCGCCGCCTATTCAAAGGCAGAACTTCGAGATCAAACCTCAGATCATTGCTCTCGTCGAGAGACATCTGTTATATGGGAAAGCTTCGGAGAATCCCATGGATCACGTTGAAATGTTCGAAGAGATTTGCAGCACTACAAGCTCAAATGGAGTCCCTGCGGACTATTTGAAATGCAAGCTCTTTTCCTTCTCTTTAGCTAATCGAGCAGCTCGATGGCTCAAATCTCTAGAGCCGGGTTCTTTGACTTCTTGGGACGCAATAAGGTTGGCTTTCTTGGATGAATTCTACACCAAATCCAAGACCGCTTCCCTCAGAATCAAGATCACCCAATTTCAGCAAAACGGCGGTGAACCTTTCAATGAAGCGTGGGAACGTTTTAGAGAATACCTAAGGGAATGCCCTCATCATGGTTATTCCGACGAGCAAGTGCTGAACATCTTCTACGATGGAGTAGATTGGGACTCCAAAAATTGTCTAAATGCAGCCAGCAATGGCAACTTCATGGCGAAGACCAAGGAGGAAGCTTATGAGCTTATTGAAAATCCTTCTGCGAGTTCAAGCCATCGAAATCCCGAGTATGACAGAACGAGACGCGTGAGTGGTGCTGAAACGCAAAGGATGGATGAGCTTTTTGCAAAGGTTAATGGCATTGCATCACTACTTAAAGGAAATCAAAAAGCTGTCAACTCTTGTGAAGACACTAGAGAGGAAGGACTCTACAAAGAGAGTGCTGAGCAAGAACAAGAATACGAAGATGAGGTGAACTACATACAGAATCAGGGGTTCTTCAACAAAAGTTTCAACCAGAACTACAGAAATCATCCTAACTTCTCATATAGAAGCACCAACGTTGAAAACCCGCAGGATCAAGTTTACCCGCAACAAGGTGGTTTTCAGCCCAAACAAATCGTTCCAAATCAGGGCGTGAGCATATTCGCTAAGGGTTTCCAAGGTCAGCAAGGAATGCAAAGTCAAGAACGGAAGCCATATGCACAAGGCGGTTTCCAGCAGAAACAGTTTGTACAAAACCAAGGCGGTTATCAGCCGAGACAGCAGTTCGGGCAAGACCGAGAACAAAATAATTTCCAAAACCAAGGCGGTTTTCAGCAAAAACAGCAATTCAACAACCCTCATCCCAGCCAAGAGTCTAAGCTAGAGGCGATGATGCAACAATTGATGGTCAATCAACAAAAGACGGCTAATGAGATTAACGTCAAGGTCGATGGAATGTATCAGGATCTCAACAGCAAATTCGAGGCCATTCAAACTCATGTGAAGAAACTTGACACACAAGTGGCTCAAACGGCGGAAGCAATCAAGAGACCTAGTGGAGTTCTTCCGGGAAAAGGGGAACAAAACCCGAAGAATGAGTTCGTTCAAGCAATCACATTGAGGAGTGGGAAAGAGATTGAAACCGCGGTTGAGTCCGAGGGAAAAGAGAAGATTCCCGAGACCGTAGATGTGAGAGAAGATGACGTAGTTGATGAGGCAAGCTCCTCGTCCAAACCATAGGAACTCGAGGAGGCACCTATAACTTCACCAGCACGTGTCTATGTACCTAAGGTTCCTTACCCTAGGCACCCAAAGAAGACACAAAGAGATCTTGAGCAAGCAAAGTGTAAGACGCTAGTGAACGAGTTTTCGGTGAGGCTTCCTTTTATCGATGCGGTCCAGATGGTTCCTGCCTTGAAGAAGTATGTGAAGGAGATGGTCACCAACAAGATTACAAGTGATGAAGGCGTGATGATGATCACTAAAGAGTGCAGTGCCGTGTTGCAAGGAAGGATGCCCGAAAAACTTGAGGATCCGGGGAGATTCGTACTATCTGTGCAAATTGGGCCTCTAACCTTTGAGCATTCTCTCTGCGATTTGGGTGCCAGCGTTAACCTCATGCCCTATTCCGTAGCTAAGCGCCTTGGTCTCACGTCATTCAAGCCAGCCAGAGTGTCATTGATATTTGCTGATCGATCCGTGAAGATTCCACTCGGTATTCTGGAGGACTTGCCGGTAAAGATTGGAGATGGCTATATACCAGCGGACTTTGTGGTTCTGGAGCTAGAAACAGAGCCAAAGGATCCCCTCATCTTGGGACGACCTTTCTTGGCTACAGCTGGAGCCATTATTGATGTGCAAAAGGGCAAGATCGATCTTCATTTAGGAGATCTAATAATGAAGTTCGAAGTGGATAGGATGCTGAAAAAGCCAATCATCGATGGGCAGACATTTTGGATTGACTGCGTTACCGAAGCCACCGAAGGGGTGCAGATGAGATGCTGGTGAATGATCCTCTCGAGATCGCTTTGACACAGTCCAAGGGAAAATTTGGGTACTTGAGCGAGGACACAGCGGGGTACGCAAAGATGCTGGATTCCAGCAAGATAGTGGAGAAGATGGTAGCATTTGTCGCACTTGACGAAAATGAGGAGCAATCGCCAATTCCTGAGTCTCCCGTACCTATTGACAATCCATGGAGCGAACTCACATCTCCAAAACTCGAGCTTAAACCGCTTCCCACTGGGCTAAGGTACGCGTTTCTTGGTCCTAACTACACGTACCCTGTCATCATCAACGCTGAACTGAACAACGTAGAGACTGCCTTACTCTTGTGTGAATTGAGGAAATATCGTAGAGCACTAGGCTATTCACTATATGACATTACGGGAATCTCACCAGACCTTTGTATGCATAAGATACATCTAGAAGATGAATCGATGACTTCTGTAGAACATCAGAGACGGTTAAACCCGAATCTGAAAGATGTTGTGAAGAAAGAGATAATGAAACTTCTAGAGGCTGGTATCATATATGCTATATCTGATAGTACATGAGTGAGTCCGGTACATGTAGTGCCTAAGAAAAGCGGTTTAGCAGTAGTTGAAAACGATAGGAATGAGTTAATCCCGACTAGAACTGTCACTGGTCATAGAATGTGCATTGATTATAGGAAATTGAATGCTGCAACTCGAAAAGATCATTTTCCTCTACCCTTTATTGATCAAATGCTTGAGAGGTTGGCTAACCACCCTTACTACTATTTTCTAGACGGTTATTCTGGTTTCTTTCAGATTCCAATTCATCCCGATGACCAGGAGAAGACCACATTCACATGTCCTTATGGCACTTATGCTTATCGCAGAATGCCATTTGGTTTGTGTAATGCGCCAGCCACGTTTCAACGCTGCATGATGTCAATCTTCACCGACATGATTGAAGACATAATGGAGGTTTTTATGGACGATTTCTCAGTCTGCGGACCCTCCTTTGCTGAATGTCTTTCTAATTTGTGCAGGGTACAAAAGAGATGTGAGGAGAAACATCTGGTTCTAAACTGGGAGAAGTGCCACTTCATGGTAAATGATGGGATCGTTTTGGGCCACATAATTTCGGAGAAGGGGATCGAGGTTGACAAGGCCAAAATAGAGGTGATGACGAGTTTACAACCACCAACTTCTGTCAAAGGCATTAGGAGTTTCGTTGGACACGCTGGTTTCTATAGGCGTTTCATCAAGGACTTCTCGAAGATTGCTAGACCGTTGACACAGCTGCTGTGCAAAGATGTGAAGTTCGATTTCAATGATGAGTGTTTGGCGGCCTTTCACATGATTAAAGGAGCACTTGTTAGCGCACATATTGTACAACCGCCAGACTGGGAGTTGCCTTTCGAGGTGATGTGTGACGCCAGTGACTACGCAGTAGGCGCTGTTTTGGGACAGCGAAAAGACAAAAGGGTGCACGTCATCTATTATGCCAGCAGAACTCTTGATGACGCCCAATGCAAATACGGTACAACAGAGAAAGAGCTTCTCGCGGTCGTGTACGCATTTGATAAATTCATGACGTATCTGGTGGGCTCTAAAGTCTTAGTTCATACTGACCATGCTGCATTGAGGTATCTACTTAGCAAGAAGGATTCAAAGCCGAGGTTGTTGCGATGGATGCTGTTGTTGCAAGAATTTGATCTCGAGATTAAAGACAGAAAGGGGATCGAGAATGGAGTTGCCGATCATTTATCAAGAATGCGCATAGACGAGGAGGTTCCCATTAATGACTACCTCCTCGAGGAGAATGTATATGCGGTCGTGGTTTTGCGGGATGGTTCATTGTTCGTTCGGGCCGGTAAAATTCCCGAAATCCCATGGTTTGGCGAAATTGCCAATTTCCTTGCTGCAGAAGTGGAGCCGGACGGTTTTGCGGGATAGAAAAAAAAGAAATTTCTGCGGGACATCAGATATTACTTTTGGGATGAACTGTGCCTATACATGCATTGTTCCGATGGTCTCTATAGACGTTGTGTCTTGGAGGAAGAAATCTCGGGAATCCTATTTCATTGCCACGGGTCGAATTATGCGGGACATTTTGCTACCTTCAAGACCGTATCTAAGGTGTTGCAGGCCGGTTTCTGGTGGCCGACCATGTTCCGTGATGCTCACGTTTTTGTTTCCAAGTGTGATGCCTGTCAACGTCAAGGAAACATCAGCAAAAGAAACGAAATGCCTCAAAATTTTATTCTCGAAGTTGAGGTGTTTGACTGTTGGGGAATCGACTTCATGGGTCCTTTTCCATCTTCTTTCGGGAATAAGTACATCCTTGTTGTTGTGGACTACGTGTCCAAGTAGATCGAAGCAATGGCGAGCCCGACTAACAACTCCAAGGTGGTCCTCAAGATGTTCAAATCTGTCATTTTCCCGAGATTTGGAGTTCCGCGAATCGTGATAAGCGATGGAGGATCGCATTTCATCAACAAACTATTCGAGAAACTCTTGCAGAAGAACGGTGTTACGCATAAGGTAGCCACTCCTTCCTCAGACGAGCGGACAAGTTGAAATATCCAACCGAGAGATAAAGAGCATTCTTCACAAGACGGTGAACATTACACGAAAAGATTGGGCCATGAAGCTTGATGACGCACTATGGGCGTACATAACCGCCTACAAGACACCTCTTGGCATGACCCCATTTCATCTTGTCTACGGTAAACCGTGTCACCTTCCAGTGGAACTCGAGTACAAGGCGGCGTGGGCAGTGAAATTGCTAAATTTCGACATCAAAGCCGCATCCGAGAGAAGGTTGATTCAGCTCAACGAGTTGGACAAGATCCGTCAAACGGCGTATGAGAATTCCAAGATCTACAAGGAACGAACAAAAGCTATTCATGACAAGAAGATTATCCCGAAGAATTTCTCCGCCAACGATCAGGTGCTACTCTTCAACTCTCGCTTGAGACTTTTTCCGGGAAAGCTAAAGTCAAGATGGTCAGGCCCTTTTACGGTTAAGGACGTCCGTCCTTACGGAGCAGTAGTGTTGCGTAACCGCCAAGGAGGCGAATTCGTTGTCCATGGTCAGCGTCTTAAGCCGTATCTCGCCGACAACGGAATCACTGCGGGATTCACCGTTCCTCTCGGTGATCCTCCTCTCGCCTAAACGGCTCCGGAGTCAAGCTAATGACTAAAAACGAGCGCTTGGTGGGAGGCAACCCACCGGTAAGTGTATATAATTTTCTTTTCCCATTTGATTTTCACTAATTTTTCTAATTTTGAATTTTGAATTTGAAATTTTAAGTTTACAAAAAAAAAAAATTAATAAATACAGGGGTCGGGATCGATCGATCCAAGGGGTGGATCGATCGATCCATTTAATCAGCATTTTTGGGGACCGACCCAGCATCACGGGATCGACCCACGCTGCTCGATCCAGGCGCAGAGGTAAGCTGGATCGATCGATCCAATCTCAGGTCAGTTCGGTTCAATTTTTTTGGTTAAAACCGGTTTATTTCATTAAAATCAAACCGAAAAACACACACTCTTCCTTCCTTCTCTCATAAAATTCGATCAAACCCCTCTTTTTCTCTCAATATTTTTGAAACAAAGTGTTCTTGAGGGATTTTGGGTTTTCAACTTCAAATCTCCATAACTTCCTTGTTTCTCAACGGATTTGAACGATTTTTGGGTCTATCCCACTCGATTTTTCGAGCTATTTCTGTTTATCCTATCGCCATCTTCGATCTGCAAAGGTACGCCACTCAAATTTCTCTTGTTCAATCCGAAAATTTTAGGTAGAAATTGTGAAAATCAAAATCATGTTTATAGCTTGTTCTTGGATTGTTCTATGCCTTATACATATGCTATGAACCGATTTTGAGTTGGGCATTGCTTGGAAACACCTAATATTTGTGTTCTTGGATTGAATTGTGGATTGTGGAAATTTTGAGAAACTTGTGAAATTGGTAGAATTTGGGATTATTGGAAGTTCTAGATGGAGATTGTGGTGTGTTTAAGGTTATTGATGGTATATTAACTTGATTGAGCGTTTAAATTGCACGATTCATCATTTTGATAAATCCCGTCTTTAGAACGTTTATCGTATTTTTGTGCAAATCTCTTAAACGTATATATTGTTTGTTTTGCAGACAATGCCTCAATCAAAAGGCAAAGAGCTGGCAAAGAAACGGAAGGAACCTAAGAAACGCCGGGTTAATACCAATGCAGCCTCTGGCTCGGGAACAGCTCCATTAACCGCACCGCCATGGCCTCGACGGGAAGGCGCCCGGTTCGAGAGTACCTATCTAACCTTGATCAAAGACATTCAACCAGACGATCTTGCCAAGAACACGCGGTATCAGGAAAGGAAAGCTGGAGATGCTTGGGATGAGTTCGATTCGCTGTTCTACAACAGGTTCCTTAGAGTCGGAATGGAACCTACGAAGATCATATGCCCTGCAACTTTGGATGCAATGGGAATTCGCCAGGACGTGGAGACGATTCTGGAGAAGATTGGGTTTGGTCATATTGCCACGAAGGAATACCCGGTCTATCCTGATTTGGTGCGGCAATTCCTAGCCTCTGTCAGACTCACATTCGCCAACCCGAAGTACGAACGAGTAGATGGGGCAACATTGACATACTTCTCCAGCGGGTTGTTATACGAGATATCGATCAGGGAATTCTGCAAGATCTACGGGTTCGACCATCGAAAGACCGGCCCTCACTTTCCCAACAACTTCCCAAACCAGCGGGAACTTTGGAACCACATTGCTTCAGGTACTTTCCAGTCTAGAGCGGCGAAACAGGCCTTGATTCGGAACCCAGCCATTCGCGTGGTAGCCAAGATCATCAGCAACATTCTGTTTGCAAAGATAGAGCCCAACGCAGTACGTACTGACGAGTTACTCTTGCTACATTACGGGATTGGGGAGTATTTGTCAGACGTCTACCAATTCCATTTCCCTGCACCGTACGATGTGAACTTGGGCCTGGTATTCGCTCGGACTTTGGTGGCAAAGAAGATTCAGTTCTTAGGGAACCAGAAACAGAAGGAGAATATTGGGAGTTTGCTTACTCCTTTATTCATACACCACGGGATTGACTTCACCGGACGTGAGTGCAAAACACAGATTGGTTACATCGACAAGAAGCATCTGACGGCTTGCCACGTCCTCAGGACCGGGTACTTATACGAGTTCACGGATCGACAGAGACGGGTCCAGCACTGCGAACTTCCACAGCCCGATATCACTGCGGTGAACAGTCCGCGCAACATCGAGTTCTTGCCTCCGCCAGAGCGTCTCCGCACGGACACAACTGCCACCACGAGACGCAGAGGAGGGACCTCCAGCGCCCCACAGCATCCTCTAGAGGACGATCCCGTGCCAGACTTCTTCACTCAGGAGCATGAGCAGACATCGCAGTCTCATGACCCGATTGAGATGCTCCTTCCGGAGTACTCTGGTGAGTATGATTTTCCACCTCTATCTGCAGATGGTTCTGAAGAAGAATACAGAGCATGGATGGTGGAGACACAAAAGAAGAACCACGGCATGATGCAGAGAATTTGGGGGGCTTTAGCAAAGATCAGATGCCCACGACCACCTCCTTGTTTCCGCGCGGAGCCAACCGCGAATGCTGACAGAGCCGAGGACGATGATCCCGTTGTTGCTGGACACGGGACCTCAGAGAGCGCTGGTACTGGTGAGTTATCCGACCCTGATGCGCGCGTTGCACGACGTAGGCGACGGACTAGCCCAAGCGGGAGCGTCAGCCCGGACGACCCACCTTGCTGAGCAGCGTATTCACTCTATCCACTGTATTATCCATTTTTATTTTCTTGCTTTTACGTACGTTTTTACTTTTCTCTACGATTTATTCTCACACCGAGACGGTGTGAAGTAAGTCTGGGGGAGAGTGGCTACTAACGGCGTTTATCTTCTTTTGGTTATGTTTGTTTTCTTTGGATTTTGTTTTTACATTTCCCGAGTCGTTTAGTCGAGTCTAAAAAAAAAAAAAAAAAAGAGTGTGTGTTTTTCATTGTAATTACGAACCTTCTTTTGGAATTATTGTTCTAATTCTTCATCTGAGTAACCATTATTGCAGAATTATTTCCGAATCAGACTAATGAAAAATCCAGATGTTGACCGGCTAATCAGAAACACCCACGTCTCTAGAAAAATCCAGATAGCCTGAGCTAATTTCTGAGCTCTTCCTTTTACCTCGTCATTGTGATCAGCGTCTTCAGAGCTTAACTCCTCATTCGTATCTGACAAAGACAACCTGTGAAAAGTATGATTCTCCTCTCCCGGTCCCAAAAATAAATTCATCTATATATATAAATAATACGTATGGCACGGAAGTGAACCGGGGATTCGGTGGCAAAAACCATCAATACTCGTATCTCATGAAAGATCGCTAAGGGAAGTGAGTCGGGGAGTGAACCGGGGATTCGGTGGCAAAAACCATCAATACTCGTGTCTCATGAACCGTTCTAAAAAAAAAAAAAGAGAAGATGAATAAAATGAATAAGTCTGGGGGAGAGGAAAAATACGAAAGAATTAAAGGTTGGCTCGTTACGATATCGAAAGGGAAATAGTCTAGAAGGCTCTTGGCACTGTTATCTTTGATGAGACCCAGCAATGATGGCTTTCAGACTATTCTGTGAGACTGTGGGGCGAATCTGGGAAGCTGCGATAACTGTGGAGAACTACATAACGGTCTGTTCTGGATTTAGTAAAGTAATACGTGGATTACAAAGTTGAGGGATCATTGCGATATTCTATAGAGAAGGTAAGTTCTCGCATTTTCAAAACCTCATCCTTATTCTTAGGATTTTGTTTGCTTGCGGACAAGCAAAAGGCTAAGTCTGGGGGAGTTGATGTGTTGCGTTTTTGACGTTTTCCGATTCGCGGTTTTTGTACATAATCAAGTCTTTTTCGATTGTTTTATTCTTTTAGGAGTCATTTCATGTGAAAAGGCATTTTGGGACGGAGTCCGCAGGCCTAGAACGGAAAAACGGCGAAACCGAGCAAAAAAGGATGGGATCGATCGATCCAGCTTAAGGGATCGATCGATCCAGGAAATCGGACATTTGATGGATCGATCGCCGATTGAAGCGGATCGATCGCCGATTGAAGCGGATCGATCGATCCGAGGAAAAAGATGGGATCGATCGATCCACATACATGGATCGATCGATCCAGCTCCTGATAATAGTGTAAAAAACGTGTTTTGAACTATTTCACCTAATTTTCTCTCTCTCTTTGACGAAAAACTCTGAAAAATAAAGGGTCTAAGCCCATTTGTAACATACAGTCTGTATTCTGTACTCTTCTCTTTTATCTTGGTGATTTGTAAGCTTGGAAAGCAAACCTTCGATCCTACATATTGGAGAAGTTTTCTTAATCTCTTCTATTTCTGTTTTGTTAAGCATGTGTTCTTCATCATTTCTCTGTATTTGTTCTGCAATTATGAGTGAGTAGTTTCTTAGTTAAGCCAAAGGGTGTTAAGGGATTTCATGATTTAACGGTTTATGATAGATTAAACGGGGATTTATTCGGTGGATTCTTCGTCTAGGGTGTTCTTATTGCTTGAATTAAACTGATCACTTAGTTCTCGATCTTAGGTCATCTAGCGCACGGGAGTGTTCATCTAGATGCCGGAATTACCCTAGATGAGCAAAACGTCCTTATCCAACGGGAGTTGATGTTAAGGCGTTCTTGTGAACTTATCAAATCGAACTAGAAAAGCATGCTTAGAACATTTGAATTCAACGGGAGTTAGTCTTCATAGTTTTATAGCATAGGGATTAATACTCCGGGAGGAGGTTAATCTATTATTAGGTTTGAGTTCTAGACATTTCTTAATGCTAACCCCCGTTTAAGATGCATTAACCGTTATTCGTGATTTCCCGCAATGTCACCCGAGGCTTAACGTTTTCTCTATTTGAATTTGCACCGTTTTAGTTATCGTTCTTAGTTTCGGAACCGTAAAACCAAAAAAATCTGTCATTCGTCTTAGCTTTAATTTCATCATACATTCTCATAGTCGTAACATTGATCTCTGTGGATTCGATCCTAAAGTGCTACAATCGACAACCGTTATGATTGCGGTATAGTGTGCATTTTAGTTATTAATTGACTTGGTGAAACCACACTGAAAATCAACTTCAATCAAATTCTTGATGCAAGTGAACACTCTGCTTTGGATCATAATACATCCACCAGACAAATGAGAGACCTTAAGAGCTGTTTTCTCAACGCAAAGGTGCAGGACTTATCCTACAGAGGTTGTTCTTTTACTTGGACTAATAAGAGCACAACTCAGCCAATTACGAAGAAGTTGGATCGGATTCTCATGAACGATAATTGGCTTGTAACTTTTCCAAACTCTATTAGAATATTTGGAGAAGTTGATATCTCAGACCACAGCCCCTGATGTGTCTTCCTAGACTCGATGAAAGCAAGAAGGAAGAAACCTTTCATGGTCATGAATAACCTCTTGAGTGATGCTGACTTTCTTTCTCTGATGGAGGTTTGCTGGAAGTCTCTAAATTTTGCAGGGACAAAAATGTTTTTAATCTCACGGAAGCTCAAGGAACTAAAAGGAATTATCCGAAACTTCAGCAGACAGCACTACTCAAATCTGGAGCTGAGAGTCTCGGAAGCTCATGAGACAATGTTGCAGTTACAGCGCAGTCTACTTGCTTTCCCTACTCCATCTGTGGTAGCAGCTGAAAGGGAAGCTCACAGGAAATGGCTGATTTTGGCTAAGGCAGAGGAGTCATTTCTAAGACAAAGATCCAGAATCAAATGGCTGGCTGAAGGTGACACCAATTCTGCTTTCTTCCACAGAACAATCATCACAAGATCTAATGGAAACTACATTCATTTCATAGTTGATGAAGCTGGGTTGGTACTTGACAGCCACGAGAAAATCCAGGCTCATATCGTTGGATACTACAAAGGAATTCTAGGGAGACAAACATGTAACTCTATGGCTTCTCACTCCGTACTATCTCCCTTGATTAAGCATAGGTGCTCTGAAGAGAACATACGGCTACTAACAGCCCCTTACTCGAGGTCTGATGTTAAGAAGGCTCTATTTTCATTACCAAAGAATAAATCTCCAAGACCCGATGGGTTTAATGCTGAATTCTTTTGCGCTAACTGGAACACTTTGGGAGATGATGTCACATATGCGATTATGGAATTCTTTGAATCAGGCTCCCTCTTGAAGCAATGGAACTCAACTACTCTGGTTTTGATCCCAAAAAAAACAAATGCTACGTGTGTCTCAGATTTTAGACCAATCTCTTGTTGCAACACTCTGTACAAAGTCATCTCAAGACTTTTGGCAATCAGATTGAAAGCGGTGTTACCTGATCTAGTCTCATCAAACCAATCGGCTTTCATTCGTGGAAGGCTACTAGTGGAGAATGTCCTACTTGCAACCGAATTAATTCATGGCTACAATTGGAAATCTACTTCAAAGAGAGCTATGCTTAAGGTGGATCTAAGGAAGGTTTTCGATTCAGTCAAATGGGATTTTGTCATCTTATCTTTGGAAGCCATGAGCTTTCCCAATCATTTCATCAATTTGGTAAGAGAATGTATGACTAACACAAGCTTCTCAATCGCCATCAATGGAGAGCTCTCAGGGTACTTTAAGGGAACACAAGGCCTGAGACAAGGTGATGCACTCTCTCCAATTTTGTTTGTCTTGGTTATGGAAGTTTTTTCACAACGACTGGAAATGAAATATTCAACAGGTCTGATCGGGTACCATCCAAATGCAACACAGCCAGAGGTGTCTCACCTAGCCTTTGCTGGTGACATCATGATCTTTTTCGATGGTACATCAGAATCTCTTACGGAGATTAATACTACAATGACGGAGTTTTCTCAATGGTCGGGTATATCTTTGAACTCCAGCAAGACGGAGCTCTTCGTTGCGGGTCAATCACCTCATGATGAGTTACAACTATGTAGTTTCGGCTACTCAATTGGTACCTTCCCAATCAGATATCTCGGTCTTCCTCTAATGCACTGGAAACTCCGTATCTCAGACTATACCCCGCTGCTTGAGAGAGAGAGAGTTAACCGAATTTAAGAAAAATCTAACTAACTCCTCAATTTTGCGACAAAAAAAAATTTAACTCCTCAGATTTTCTGGCCCGTAACGTAATAGTGAGTTTATGTGACTCGAATATAAAAATCTATCAATACCCGTCATAAGGAGAGAGAGAGAGAGAGGGAGAGAGGGAGAGAGAGAACTCACAAAATAAACTTTTCTCTCCAGTCAAACATATTGATTTACGACATAGAGATAAAATGACATAAGTTGGTAATTGTTTCCACCATTAAAGTCATGTGGTGGTTTTAGTGTTGGGAAATGAGTCAGTCAAACATGATTTGTAATAATAGGTTTTTTGTAACCAAAATCAATATTTTCCATAAATAACATAAAATAACAAATGACACTTTTTGGTAAAACATTCAATTTTTCATTGAATTTTTTTAAAAATTGTTTTTTTTAAAAAGAATTATAGAAATCTAATTGTTTTTATGAACATTTATATCCTCGTAATATTTAAAAATTAAAACTAATAATATTGATACTTAAATATGTTAATAATATTAATATATGAAGAATTTAATTTCAAGAAAATAGTATAATCTTTTTATGAGGTTTAAATGTATTCTGCCAAAAATAAGAATTGTATTTTTTTTAATTTTTTAAACGATTGGAACGGTTGAAAAAGTTATAGAGGTCCATCAAAGAACAATTTAGGTTCATATGTTTTATAATTTCCTTTTATATTTGATAAAAAGGAAAACAATTTAACATTTAATATCATTCCTTCTTGACATAATGTACAAAATAAAATATTATTTCTAGTCAAACAAAAAACATGTGCAAAATAAACAACCTTTTTAATTGCAAAATATTTTTTGTGCAAAAAAAAAAACAAATTATATTTGGCCTAATCAAAACCATATAATTTGTTTTTGGTAGCAAACAAATATATTTTGCAATTAAAAATTTGGTTTATTTTGCACATGTTTTTTGTTTGACCAAGAAATTTATTTTATTTTGTACATTATGTCAAGAAGGAATGACATTAAATGTTCAATTATTTTCCTTTTTATCAAATATCAAAGAAAATTTAAAAAAAATTGTGTTAATGGAAATTAAATGACAGTTTGAAATTTTTGTAAGAACAACACTGTTAGCATATTTTGGTTGTCTCTATCCTTTGTACATCTTCATTTAAAAATCAAAATCAAAATGAGTCAGTCAAAAACAAGATTTGTAATGATAGTTATTTTGTAACCAAAATCAACATTTTCCATAGATAACATAAAATATCAAATAAGGATATTTTTTTTTTCAAAGCATTCAATTTTCTTTGAATTTGTTAACAATGTTTTTTTTAACAAATTTATAGAAATCTAATTGTTTTCATTAAATAAACATTTGTATCCTTGTAATATGTAAACATTAAAATTAATAACTTTGATATATAAATACTTCAATAGTTTTAATATTTGAAGAATTTAAGATCAAGATAAAAAAAACAGTATAATCATTTTATGGGGCTTAAATCTATTCTGCCAAAATTACGAACTGTATATTTTCCATCCTTTATTATATAAAGAAAAGTCATTTGGCTGAATATATTAAATTTATTAAAATATTTATATATCAAATTTATTAGTTTTAATTTGAGATAGTACGAGGATACAAATGTTAATTTAAATAAAACCATTTAGATTACTAAAAATTTGTTTAAAAACCATTGTTAAAAATTTTAAAAGAAAAATTGAATGTTTTATCAAAAAAAGTGTCCTTATTTGATATTTTATGTTATCTATGAAAAATGTTGATTTTGGTCAAAACAGCTATCATCACAAATCTTGTTTTGACAAACTCATTTTGATTTTGAAAATGAAGAGTTACAAATGATAGAGACAATGAAAATATCTTAACAGTGTTCTTCTTACAAAAATTTCAAACCGTAATTTAATTTCCATTAAAATATATTTTTAAAAATCCTTTGATATTTGATATTTGATTAAAAAAAAAAGGAAAATAATTTAACATTTTATGTATTCCTTCTTGATATAATGTAAAAAATAAAATATACTTTATGGTAAAACAAATATAATTTTTTTTGTTTTACCAGAAAGTATATTTTATTTTCCTTTTAATACCATTCCTTCTTTCTTATAATTTTATTTTACATTATGTCAAGAAAGAATGGTATTAAATGATAATTTGTTTCCCTTTTTTATCAAATATCAAAGGAATTAAAAAACAAATTGTACCATATATGTGTACACTTAAAAGTGTTCATCCTTATATGTACACTTAAAGGTGTACACACTACAGATGTACACCCTTTAAAGGTGTAACAAATAATTTTTACAAGCTGCAAATGTAATCTTTACTTTTACAAGCTTCATTTAGGTTTACGTTTTTGAATTTAGGTTTTTCAATTGAAAACCACACTTTACGTTTTTCAATTTAGTTTTGTTATTACCTATTTATGGTTTAGATTTCTATAGTTATATATTTTGTATGGTTGTCATACTTTACGTTTTTCAATTTGGGTTCGTTATTACCAATTTAGGGTTTAAATTTATATAGTTAAATGTTCTATATGATTATCATACTTTACGTTTTTCAATTTGGATTCGCTATTACCCATTTAGGGTTTAGATTTCTATAGTTAAATGTTCTATATGATTATCATACTTTACGTTTTTCAATTTGGGTTCCCTATGACCCATTTAGGGTTTATATTTCTATAGTTAAATGATCTATATGATTATCATACTTTACGTTTTTCAATTTGGGTTCCCTATTACCCATTTAGGGTTTAGATTTCTATAGTTAAATGTTTTATATGGTTGTCATACTTTACGTTTTTCAATTTGGGTTCGCTATTACTTATTTAGGGTTTAAATTTCTATAGTTAAATGTTTTATATGATTATCATACTTTACGTTTTTCAATTTGGGTTCCCTATTATCCATTTATGATTTAGATTTCTATAGTTATTTGTTTTCATGGTTGTCATTCTTTTTTTTTTTTTTAATATTTTGGTTACATGAATGTAGTGTACATTCATATATACTGTACATGAATGTAGTACACCATGTATTTTAAAAATGCCGGTTTTCAAAAATGTTTAGTAAAAAATTTATGTTTTAAAAAAAAATATATATATCATTATATGATTCACTTTTTAAAATGAGATATATGAATCATAGATTTGAAGGAGAAAACAAAAATTGAAAAACCCACATTTTTCTCTCTCCTACTTTAAATTAAAAAAAAAAAAAATTTCTCTATTTCTCGGGGTATAATCCCAAAAGTCCTTAGCTCAAGAAAAAAAGCCTCTTATATCCCTCCAAAATCTTCATATCTCTCTCCCCTTTAATGAAAAAAGTAAAATCCCAAAATACCCTTCTTCGATAACTCCTTCCCTCTTCTCCCTTCCGCGGCACCGTCGACTTTCTTCCTATCTACCGCCGTCGGACCGCCGTTTCATTGCCGCCGTCGACCTGCACTGAGTTTCACACTTAAAGGTTAGTTCTTCGAACTCTAATTTACTGCAATGTGGCTCGATTTGGTTTGAGCAAATTTAAGGATTGAATTGGTTTGATTATTTATGCACATTGGGTGTTTTGGTCGATTAGGTCTATAAAGAGGTAACAAATGTATTTTAGTGGTTGAATCCTAGTGAATTGGAAGTAGATTAGATCCCCAATTTGTGTTCTTGCGATAGGAGAACTAGGTAAAACTAGTAAAACTGTTAAATATAGTAAAACATGTAAAACTGAAAACCATGATTTATGTGTAAAACTGGGATAACTGTCGATAACTACTATTACTGAGTGACTTTTTGTATTGTTTTTTACAGGATACGATGAGCAACAACGTCAGCATATATTTTAAATGCCAAGGTCACATGTATAGTTTAATGTTCAAGACATCAATGGGGGAGATAACTTTGTCGAAGCTGGAAGCTAGGATATTCAAGAAGGTTTCGTTAGATGAAAGTAGGTTTAAATTGGAATTGAGTTATGATATATCATGGTTTTTACCCGTTTTTAACCATGATATAAGTTTTATTTATAGAGTCTTTCTAGTATTTTGGAGTCTTTTCGAGTCTTTACAGGTTTAGGTACATTTGGAGCTGAATTGGAGATATTAGAGCATTTTGGAGCCAAGCAAGGATCATGTAGCTGAAGGATCGAGTTGAAGTCCTGGTGTCGACTGACACCAGCCTGAAGAATCGACACAGAAGCTTGGTATCGATCGATACCACTTATGGTGTCGGTCGATACCCATCGCATGAAGAGAAGGATCGCGACTTTTTACAAGTCTGATGAAATTGCACATTTGCCCATAAGACTTTAATAATTACAAAAAGCCCCAGAAGGTGTTTTAAGATTATAATTAGGTTTTTCAGCCACTTTTGTTGGCAACGCATTATTTTACTTTGGTTTTCTATGAGAGAGCTTTCTGAGGGAGACAAGTCTGAAACTCTGTTCATCCGAGAAAAGATTTTGAACCCTTGTTTACTCTCATCTTATTTATTTATTTCAGAGATTTATTCAATCCTGTTTATTGTTTCAATCTCCATGTCTGAGTAGATCTCCTGTTAGGTTTAGGGTTCTCATAAGGGATTTCATTGAATGCTAGGTTAATTGGTTGGTTAGGATTCATAATATAAATTAGTTCTTCACCTTAGGTTATTCTTAAAGCTAATTCTAGATTGATCACCTGGAACTTAGATCTTAGGTTAATCGATTAGGCACGACAGTGCAATTGATAATCTGATAGACTCTAGGGTGAGCAAAATAATTATCTGCAAAGAGATTTGGTTTAGTTGTTTTGTGAACAAATCAAACCTGGACTTAAAGCTAGTTTAGTCTTTAGGATTTGCAAAGAGATTTGGAATTCTAAGATTTAGACTTAGATAACTTTCGCAACGACAGTTGGTTAGTTATAGCTTAGTGATTTGAGTTCAAGAACTGGGCTTAACCTAAACTCTGACCAGTTAGTTTATCTGCATTCTCTGATTTCCTGAGAAATACCATGAACCTATCTTTCCTCCATCGAATTTACAACCGTTTAATTTACGTTATTGCTTTCAATTACATTGATCACTTAGCTTAATTCGAACTTTTAAAATCTATTGTGTGATTCTTGAGTCTCTATGGATTCGACCCCTAAATACTACAATCGACAAAGCTATTAGTACTTTAGGGTATTACATTTGAGCTTATCAAGTTATTTTCCACTGGTGGTGGGAGGAGGTGAGGAACAATTATTTATTTCGGATGACGAGGATCTGTCTGTTTACCTATGGTGTATTGATAAAGAGAACCGTAAATGTCTTTTGTATGTGGAGGTCATCGCTACATCGGAATTGCCCGAGCAACTGTCTAGAGCAGAGAAAAGTTCTATTGGTATGAACTTTGAGGTATCGCAATCAAATGACGAGGAAATCGGAGCTAATGCCATTGTTCCGTACGTAGGCAAAGAACAAGCAAAAGAACAACATCAGGCGATAGAGGATAATGATGATAGATCACGTGATGAATGTATAGACAACGGTATGGATATATCGGATATGCGTGATAGATATGTTGAGCCTCCACCTGTTGTACAAGCTAGTCAGTTTATAGAGGCATGGGAAGACGGTTTGGGTCTGAGTGTGGGTCAAGAATTTCGAAATAGGAAAGCAGTGCAAGAGGTGGTGGATAGAGGTGCATTTGCTAACAGTTTTGGTTATTCGATAATAAAGTCGGATAAGACGCGATTAGTGCTAAAATGTCCTATAGAAAATTGTAAATGAGCTTTAAGAGCTTCAGTGGTTACAAACACATAGATTTTCTCGATTAGAGCGTACACGAAGATGCATACATGCTCTCGGGTTAGTCAGAGTACAAGCAACAATAAGAGGAAAGGCTCAGCAGAATTAGTTGCATATTTTTTGAATGAAAAGTATCCAGGACAAATAGAAACTCCGAAGCCAAAAATGATCATGGATATGGTTCAGACAGATTTAGGTGTGCGGATATCATACTCCACAGCTTTGAGATGGAAAAGTCTAGCTGTTCATGATTTGCGTGGTAGTCCGGAAGAAAACTACAAGATGTTGTATCGTTATTTGTACGTGTTAGAGCAGGTCAATCCCGGTACAAAAACAAAGGTGTTTTTGGATGATATGGGGAAATTCAAGTATCTATTCATAGCGTTGGGAGCTAGCATCAAAGGGTTCCGAGCGATGAGGAAAGTGATAATTGTGGATGCGACTTTTATCAAGAACGGATTTGGTGGTGTACTAGCTTTCGCCTCATCCCAAGATCCTAATCGTCACCATTATCCCATAGCATTTGGTGTACTCGATGGTGAGAAAATTGATAGTTGGACTTGATTTTTTTAGATGCTGAAATCCGTTGTACCGGACTTTTCCGAATTGGTGTTTATGAGTGACAGAAATGCAAGCCTCATCAACGCCATAGAGAATGTGTATCCCCAGGCTCATCATGGGTATTGTGTATGGCATTTGTCCCAAAATGTGAAAATCCATGCTTCTAACATCAACAGAGACGTAGTCGCATGGAGATTCATGGAGTGCAGCAGGAAATACACGGTGGCTGAGTTCGGCAGTGCTTATGAGTCTTTTAAGACGAGATATCCTTCTGCGGCCAAGTATCTTGAGGAGAGTACCGTGAAAGAAAAATGGGCAAGGACTTGTTTTCCAGGTGATAGATACAACCTAGATACGAGCAACGCCGTGGAATCTTTGAACAGCATGTTTACGGACGCAAGGAAGTACTCATTAAGACCCATGATTGATACCATCGTCAAAAAGATTTCTGATTGGTTTAATGATCATCGGAAGGAGGCCGTGGCTGGTTCGACAGATAATAAACTGGTGCCTTTTTTGGAGAACTACTTGCACGATTCATGGCATGTTGCTGAGAAATTAAATGTATCGGAGCTAAACAGTTTCGAGCTTGAATACAATGTCATCGGTAGTGATGGCAAGTCTTATTTGGTGAAGTTGATATCGAGAAGTTGCAGTTGCAGGGTGTTCGATATTGAAAAGTATCCTTGTGTGCACGCGATAGCCGCTTTCATTGCGTTCAAAAAGAATGCGGCTAGAAATCGTGAAATCAGAGGACATGATATCCAATTAGAATTAAATGAATTGTGCACAAGGTATTATTGGACCGAGCTGTGGGCGATGGCGTATTGGAGGGCAATTTATTTAGTGCCGGATATGTCTGAATGGATTGTCCCAGATCACATCAAAGAGTTGCAGATCATACCTCCGGATCGCGTCAAGAAGAAGGGAAGAAGGAAAACTAAGAGGTTTCCATCGGGTGGGAAACGGCGACCAAGGACGCGAAACAAAAGGCGGCCAAGGCAAGGACTCCAATGGTTGCTTTTTGGATTTGGTAGCCATGTTTGATTGTATCTTAACCGTTTGTGTTTTAAAACTATGTAAAACTAGTGTTTTGTTCGGTAAAACTATATATTGGATATGTGGGTTCTGGTAAAACTTGGTAAAACTGATTAAAGATGATAATGTGAAACAATACCTAATTCAAAGTTACTCGACAAAATAATTTGCGTTGTAAACGTCACAAATAAATGTTTTCACGTTAACTAACAGGGAAATTACGACATTGATAATTTTGGGTTCATATGAAGTTATCCCACCAACAAAGTTCTTATACTTTTAAGATCACTTTAACAAAAATAGCCAAGTTAGTAGGGTAAAGTTGCAAAAATGTAGAATTAAAACATATTAATGCACACAACAATTAGAATGATAGATTAATGGAGGAAAATCAACTGTAAAACTACAAAATCAAAGTTTAAAAGTGGGTAAAACTAAATAAATTGAAAACAGCCAAAGTAAAACTATTTGGAACTTTCGTAAAACTACTATCTTTGGTAAAACTAAGTGCAATTTTTTGGGCGCCAAAACGAAAAATTTCACCAGATTTTTGGCGCCCAAAATCAATAACTCAAGATTTTCCTCTCTTTTTCAGATCCGATTTCCTTTCTCTCTTTTTCGAACCTCTCTCTCCATTTCTCTCTCTCTCCTTTTCTCTTTCGTTCTCTATCCTATCAAACTTCTCCACTTTCGTTCTCTTTCCATTTCTCTCTCTTCTTCCCTCATCTCATTTCTTTGCTCATCTCATTTCACCCTTCGTCTCTCTATTGACTATGGACAAGTTTGAATCTGATCCGTATTACAGTGACATGAAGAGGGCGAAGAAGGAATACGACAGGATGTTCTTAATCGGTTTGATGGATGGTATACCAACAAGGTGTCCCTGCGGTGGTCGAATCGTTGTGGAGCCTTCACACTCCCCCGGATCTGATGTGGGAAGGAGTTACCTTGTTTGCAATGAGTTTGAGGTGAAACTGGAAAACTTTGTAAAACTATACTGTCGTAAAACAGGAAAACTTGGTAAAACTATACTGTAATAAAACTGGAAAACTTGGTAAAACTTTACTGTCATGAAACTGGAAAACTTGGTAAAACTATACTGTCGTGAAACTGTTATGTCTTCTTGTGTAAGATAATGACCTCCACATTAAAAAACTTTGGGTTCGATGTGTCGAAGAAGAAGCCACTAACTTAAGAAGGACGGTTGACTATCAGGCCGAGGAGCTTCGCAGCCATGTATATCGTATTGAGCAGCTGGAAAAGGAGATTGCAAAGCTGAAGGAGGTGGTGGGTCGAATCGTTGGTTAACTAGTCTTTCATCTAAGTATTTGACTTTTACGAATTTTCTTTGTTGTTTCGGTTTGTCAGACTTATTTATGTTACGGTTTGTAAGACTTATTTTAGTTGTTTGGAGACTCAAGAGTTTGTTAACACTAGCACGATATCAAACAACTAGTTCCAATATCAAACCAAAACAACTAATTATTGTTAACACTAGCACGATATGATACAACTAGTTCTTCATCGACCTTGTGCATCGCCTAATCGGTATATCGACTGCAGTATCCGCTTTGCGTTTACCATCATTCTTCTTGGTCGCTCTCCCTTGTGGTAAGACTTGTTATGGTAAGACTTGTGGTGTTTCTTCATTAACCTGAAATCGAAAACAATTAGAGTATAGTTTTACCAATTTTTCCAAGTAATACATTTTCAATCAATCATTGAAGTGTTACCTTCTCCGTCTCTCTTTCTCTCTCGTATTCTCCTAGTGCTTCAGCCTCCTCATCTATCTTCTTCAACATGTAAGTTTCCATCGTCTTCATTCTGTTCTCAAACCCATCCATCTTCTTATTAATCAACTTAAACCATTCGTCCATTTCTTTCTTCATCCCTAGCACAAGCTCTAACAACTCGTTTGCACCACTCACTTCTCCAGATGTTTTAGTGGCAGCATGTCCCTCATTCTCAGCTTCCTCTTTCTCAGCTTCCTTTTCCTCTTCCACTCGGGCAGCCACGTCAGCGTTGTACATATCCTCAAAGAAGACTATACATCCTTCCTCGAGACGCTTCATCCAACTGCGAACAACCGGATCGTCGCGATCATCGACGTTGTCTTCTTCGAAGATTTCATCAAGAAGAGCTGTTTCTCCATCACGAGGTGGCAGGATGCTATCAATGTCCTGCGAAGAATGTCAACAATGATGTTAAAGATTAGAAACAAAAAACAACTCCAAAAAATTCAAATGCATAGGATAACTGGCCTGAGTTTTACCAAGTTCTTCATTGATTTTTGAAAGAGGAAACCCTCTCATGTTGCTCTTCTTGAACTGATGCTTGCACATCCTTGGACACTCATCATCTGCCTCTGGAATTGGCTCGCGGAAAATACTCCCCAACTCTGGAATTGCCTCAAACGCTAGCAGCTGCACAACAACACACATATAGTTGAGATTAGTAAGAGATAAGTTCAATTATGAAAAAGTTGCAACAATTACTAATACCACAACTTAATTGTACATACCTCCAAAGGGATACAGAAACCGGGAATCGGCCATAATATGTTCTCATTGACGACTCCTTTAAAATTATCCATCGTGTGAGAGATCTGACTGAGCATGTACTCAAAAGACATTCTCCCCCAAGGAAAAGTCTTGTACAAGTCAAGATCGTCAGCAGCTCTCTGGAAGAAATCAACGACCGGAGTAGCATCGTTTCCACACTTCGTCTGAGCAATGATAATGCTGCAAAGGAAGTACAATACAATCATCCTCAGCCTATCTTGAGAAGGTCGCATCCCCTTCTCTAACTTCCCTTTCACATCTTCATATCTGACTTTTTTTTGCCCGAACAACCTCCTCACAAAAGTCTTGCCACCGAACTCATTATAATTCATCGGTAAGTTTTTGCAGTTTAATCCGGAGATCAACGCGTGCTCCCTCAGACCATATCGGACCGGAACGCCATTCACCACGAACCACGCTTCCTTTTTCTTCTCTATGCAGGCGGTTCGAAGCAATAGCATCCACATGCCCTGGAGCTTGTGATTGTTGTCCTTCGGCAAGTGGAAGATGTGTCTGAATTGCGGATGCGTTTGAAACCAATTCCTCTCGTGACGCGTAAGCGGAGGCTCCAACTTCTCAAGAGTTGACAGAAATTCTTTGACGTAGCACCTCGTCGAAATCTTTATTTTTTCGTGTACTCCGTTACTGGGAAGTACATTCTGAGAGGTTGCAGTGCCATTGTTTCATCACCGGATTTCTGCAACAATCAGTTTTATTAAGTTATTCCAGTTATACATCAATATAGTTTTCCCAAGTTTTCCAGTTTTACGACAGTCTAGTTTTACCAAGTTTGGCTCAGAGGACACGTTTGGGAGGGGCTCATCGTTATTGATGACTTGGTTTGTATCTTCCTCCATCTCTTCTTCTTCTTCACTCTCTGTTCCGTCTTCTTCACTCTCTCCTTCACTCGGTTTCTCAAGGTCGACTTCTTCTTCGTCCTCTCCTTCTTCTTCTTCGTCACTCTCTTCTTCGCTTTTTTCCTCTTCTTCTCCTTCCGTCTCTTCGTCTTCTTCATCTTCTTCATTTGATTCTTCTCCTTCCTTTGCTTTATTCCCTTCTGCTTCTACTTCCTTTACTCTATTAGCTTCTCCTTCTTCTACTTCCGTCTGAGTTCCTTCAGTTTCTTTTGCAGGATTCGCCTCGGCGGTTCCCTCGACGATCGGAGGAGGAACCACCACTTCTGTGTCGTTCATAGGCGCTTCCTCCGCATTGCTGGTCGGCAGCGGATCCTTTCGTCCTATTTCCGACAGCCCTACAGCATACTTAACCCCCTTCCTCCTTCCTCGACCTCTTCCTCGACCTGTGATTCCTCCCCTCGTCTTCGGCATTGATCAAATCCCTAGTTTTCCCTAGTTAAGAGGAGAAGTTGAGAAGTTGCGATCGTTGGAAGATTTGAAATGAGGAGTAAAATTAGGGAAAACTAAGGATTTGATCAGTTTTCGGGTATGACCCGATTGGGTTGGGTGGGTTTTCCGTGGGCGGGTATAACCCTGGTAGAGGCTGTAAATTTCTCAATTGGGATAGGTTTTATAGTAATTTCCTATTTTTTTAATTAAAAATAATTCTAACCGAAAATGAATTTATGAGAGGGACACATGAGATTTTCGTTTGAGATCTAAGGACTTTTGGGACGATTCCTCCTAGTTCTCTCAGTCTCACGATTTCCTCTCTATTTTCTCTCTCATACTTTTTACACTAATAAGGGTATTTTGGGATTTTTGAAATTGTCTCTATTCAAAACTACCCAACTTCTTACTCACCATCTAAAACACACCCATTTAGCAAATTATAAACTTAAAACTACCATTTTTCCTAATTCACCAAATAATCTATCTATAAAAAAAAGTTAGAGCAGAACATAGTTGATTTAAGTGTGGAGAAGCATATATATGGCCTCAATTGGTTTTGATGAACACAATTACTAGAATTATAAAAACATGATTATTAGAATTGTTATTAACCTTTTCATATACGGTAACTCCATTCTTTTCAATTTGTGTTTGTCTTTAAGCTTAGATGAAACTATGCTTCTCGCAACAATAAATCAAAATACAAAATCTGAATCTAGTTCTATTGTAGCTTCGAAGACAAAAACCTTGCTTGGGAGTGAGTCGCCAGAGACATAATCAAGAAACTGAATTTTAAACTCTTACGCTATTAGGAAACCCTTATGTCTTTCGCTTTGTCTTATAATCTGATCTTCTCTACAGCTGTGTGTTTTACAATGGGTATCAAATTATGTCTCATTTTCTTTTTCCAATAATTCAGTCACAAATGCTACACCTGTTTATATCAGGTTTGTTTCCGTCTATGATCTAATTTCCCACCATGTTTCACGCTATGAAAGCTAAATTTCCTGAATTTCTAAGAACTTCAATGTTTTTGAGATTCTAAACGTACGACAAACACAAATTGAAAACCTGATATATATGCGGTTTTTGGAATTACTGTTTGACTACAGCCTTTACAAGTTTCATATCCTGGAAATCCCTAATCTATGCGTTTTCTTTTTTCATGAAGTGTTGTTAAAGTTTTGATCATTCCATGAGTTATGCCTAAGGTTGTTTAGGGGATTATTAGCGAGCTTGAATTACAAGGGGGCACCAAGTAACTTTGAGAGTTTCATCCTCGGCCACTTGATGTGAACCAAGGTTGGTTGAGGGTACGTTGAATGTCATAGAAACCGATGACAATAGAAAATCAAGTCAGGTTTTCCAAAAATTTAATTATAATGTATGAATGGTATTTCTGGATGACGCCTTCCATAATTTTCTTTCTCTTTGATTACATAGGCATCACAACAAAGTAATCATATTAGAATAGTGGACTAATGATAATCATATTAGGTTTCACCCTTTTTAATTCATGCATCCAAGCGGATTCTCCATGACATCATAGTTAGGTGATTGGTGCAATCGTTGGTGTGGTTTTTGGCAAAAAAAAATCGTTGGTGTCAAGTAACCCCTGAGACTCGCATCTCGATTCATCATCATATTTGACTTAGGTAATTATCGTACTTGGAGATTTTGGATCTAGCTTAGGATTTCTCAATCTATGCATTTTTTAATACTTTTTTAGATTTTTTTTTGCAATTTGACTTTTCAAGAGCTGAGACAGGGATGAAATCAACAAGTCGAGCGTTTTTGATATTTGGTTTTGAACATGAAAAAAAGGGAAAGAGGAAATAGAAGATAGGAGAAGCTGCAGTACATTAAGAACGTAAATTTGTCAATAGATAAAACAAGTTATTTTGATTCAAGTTATTTTTGAATCCTAATTGAAAAAAAAAAGAACAAACATGCTACTGCTTTGTCATTTTGGTGTGCATAAAATAAACTCTCTAGGATTGATGTATTGTGTATTCTCAAATTATTTCCAAATTCTTATATCCTCCATTCACTCTAACATTTAATTTAAATATTTCTTATTCTTTAATCAAAATCTTTTGTGATATGAATTTGCAAAATTTCTTCTGTGCATTTGTTGCAGATAACATAGGATGCCTTTTACAACTTTGCCTTGGGAAAATTACACATAAGCACATGTAATTTTGTTATCCTCCTTCCACAACCAGTATATGGTTGCATGGAAACACATCCAGATAGGATATAATTTCCTATATTTATATAACACATGTAAATAACAACCAGTTTTGGTTGATCTGACCTAAAATATAGTGTTTAGGAAGAAACACTACAAGAAATTACCCTATTCCAGACGGTCAAATCTGTCGGTATCTTGTCGGAAAGAGGCATTCCGGACGGATTTCCGACGGATTTCAGCCGTCAATTTCATCTCCTCGGAAACAAAAATTCGTCGGAAATCGGTCGGAATATTCCGACCGATTTCCGACAGCTAATATTTCCAACGGATTTCCGAGAACTTGTCCGTCCGGGTTATTTCCGAGAGATTTCCGAGGACGTGTCCGTCCAGATAAATCCGACGGATTCCCGAGGGACACGGTTTGGAAATTGGTTTAGGTCGGTTTGGGGATCGGTTTTGAACCAATCAAAATTCTATAATCCCTCAAAAATCCGTCAGAAATTTTCGACGGATTTCTGAGGAATTGGTTCGGGTATCGGTTTAGGTCGGTTTGGGGACCGGTTATGATCTGATTAAAATTCTGTAGTTCGTCGGAAATCCCTCGGAAATTTCCGACGGATTTCCGAGGGATTTTATAAATATATATTTTTTAAAAAAATATTTATAAAATCATTATTTAATTTTATTATTAAATAAATTATTTAATTATTAAATAATATATAAAAAACGGAAATTATAAATTAATTAATATTTAAAAATATTACTAAAAGTTTTAGAAATTGTTGGAAATTACAAAAAAACAAAATCAAAATTCATCGGGAAAATCCGGAAACTTTGATCCGAAGAATTCCGCCATTTTGTCGCTCCGGGATTTCTGACTCAAGAGCGCGTCCTCCAAAGCTGTTACTTTCCCCTTCAGCTTTTCGTTTTGGCGGATAACGTCTTCATCCATCGGAAATCCGGCCGAAGAAGATGTGGATTGGGTCGCAATCTTACCCAACCCTGACTGACGACCTTTTTTAACCGTACCTCCTACAAAAACAATAGATCTTATTAACAAATAATATTCTAAATTTAAATGATAATTAACAATTAATTAACAAATACTTACCCCGAGCACAAGGTCGTTGATCTCGACCCGAGTGAGGTCGTTCGAGTCGGAGAAGCCGCCGTCCTGCGATCTCTGGGTCAGGATCTCGTCGTGCACCCTCGTCACATTTTCGACGATCTCCCTGACGGCAGGATCTTGAATTTGGCCGGTCTTCTTGTTGGTGTGCGTCCTCTTCATCAATTTCAGATGATTCGGAACTTCACCATCTTCCACCGTCTAGAAAACAATTAAAAACATTAGTTACTAATAAACATATTAAAAATGATATTTGTAAATAACTAAAAACGTTAGAATACTAACCATTTTGATTTCCGTTTTCTTAAAGCTCTTCGTCCCGTTTTCTTGAAGCGATTCCCTTCCCTTCTCGTTGACTCTTCCGGTTTTTGGAATTATTCTGAGAAAGAGTTTCGGTCGCGGGCTCTTCCCAGTACGGGATGTAGTCCTTCCACACCTCCGCGTTCAAGCATTTTGGCTTATCTCCACCCCTTCTCCAAATTTTCTTCCACTCATGCATGTTGCACGAGAATTGGGTGGACCGCGGGTTTTCGTGATCCGCGGGTTCCAATTAAACTCTTGCTACAAAACAAATATAAGTAAATATATTAAATAAATTGAATAAATTAAATATATAACAAAATTTAAAGAAATTAAAACTTACCGCAAATGTTCGAAACCAAAGCTGTTGTTCGTCTGTCGGAACATCCGAAAATTTCTTGTACGATTTGTCGAGGATAGAGTGCAACATCCTCAGAACCGACTTGCTGATGCCATTCCCGGATATTCCAAACCTATAAAAAACAAACAAACGATAAATAAAAATCGGTAATTTAAAAAAAAAACAATTATTAATTAGATAGAAAGAAAAGAAACATATTACCAAGTAGATCCCGGAATGCGGAGTTTCGGATCGGGAATTGTGAGTAATTCCCGTCCCGGTTGTTGAACTAGCTCCTCAACGGTCATGATCGGAGGAGGAGCTACACTCTCACTGTCCGAAATAGGCGCTGCAAGAGGCATGGAAGGCGATATAGTGCTCGGGCTCGGAGTAGCAGAATTGCTCCTCCGCCCCGCTTGCCTCGAACCGCCAGCACGGTCTTGATCGAATTGACTATAAGACCTACAAAAATAAAAACATAAAAACCGAATCATTTAAAAAAAATCTTAAAAATTATAAATATTTTTCTTAAAAATCAATATATTTTTTTTAAAATACATTTATAAAAAAGTTTTTTAAAAAACATTTATGAAAAACATTTTTAATAAATAAATTTTATAAAAACGTTTTTAATAAATAAATATATAAAAACGTTTTTAATAAATAAATTTTATAAAAACGTTTTTAATAAATAAATATATAAAAACGTTTTTAATAAATAAATATATAAAAACGTTTTTAATAAAAAAATTTATAAAAACGTTTTTAATAAATAAATATATTAAAAACGTTTTTCGTAAATATAATTTAGAAATTATAATTTTTAAAAACGTTTTTAATAAATTTATTTATAAAAACGTTTTTATAAAATTTATTTGTAAAATGATTTACAAAATAGATTTATAAAAACTATCTAACAACCTAATTGTATCACAAATCTATCACAAATTCATCAAAAATCTATCACAAATTCAAAAAAATTCAACAAAATCTATCACAAATTCAACATTTAATCAAAAATTCCAACTATCTAACAACCTAATTCTAATTCCAACTCTCTAATTCTAATTAACATGTTTAAAATCCGGTTAATTTGAGGGTTATTACCCTAAACCGTCGGAAATCCCTACGGTTTATGATTTTAGCCGAGGAAAACTTACCCGGTGTAAGTTTTAGCCGGGAGTTTAGAATTTTCTCGGCTAAAATCCTAAACCGTCGGAAATCCCTCAGAAATTTTCGAGGGATTTCCGACGGCTTAGGATTTTAGCCGAGAAAAACTTACCCAGTGTAAGTTTTAGCCGGGAGTTTAGAATTTCCTCGGCTAAAATCCTAAACCGTCGGAAATCCCTCAGAAATTTCCGACGGTTTAGGATTTTAGCCAAGAAAAACTTACCCGATGTAAGTTTTAGCCGGGAGTTTAGAATTTTCTCGGCTAAAATCTTAAACCGTCGGAAATCCCTTGGACATTTCCGAGGGATTTCCGACAGTTTAGGATTTTAGCCGAGGAAAACTGAATCCCCCCGGCTAAAACTGACACCGGGCAAGTTTTAGCCGGGGGGTTCAGTTTTCCTCGGCTAAAATCATAAACCGTCGGCTAAAACTTGTCTGGTGTCAGTTTTAGCCGAGGATTCAGTTTTCCTCGATCCTACACCGTCGGAAATCCCTCGGAAATTTTCAAAGGATTTCCGACGGTTTAGGATTTTAGCCGGGAATAAGTTTATTAGAATACCAAGTATATATTCTCGGGATTTGCCAAAACAAGTTTAAGTTAAAAACCCAAATTAAACTATTTTATTAATGTAAAAGGAGGATCGGAGTAGAACATTATTTGAAAAATAGGCTAAAAGGATGGGTCGTCTTCCATTTCACTATCGCACGAGTCGTCTATAACCACTCGGCTGAGCTCGGTCTCCGCGAGGCGAGCATTCCGTAGGACAATGTTTATGCGCTCTCCACGGTCATGTAGTTTTATCTCGGTAAGGTGCAGTCGAAGGTCAGGTCGGAGTCCTTCGAAAAAGATCATCGCCACTTCTTTTGCGGATCGGTGAAGCCCAAAGTGTCCCATAGTCCGCACGAACTCCTCATGGTATTCTTGCAGAGTCTGGTTCCCTTGCCTTGCCAAGCCTAGCCCCCAGCTACCACTGGTTGAAGTCACGTCTGGCTTTTTGGGGCCGGAGGAACTTCACTGACACTTGCGGACCATTCCCTCTTCAACCTCGTCACAAATCCAAGGGTTGGACTTAATCTTGACCGTAGATGGACAAATGACTCTCTTACGAGCGTTTCCCGCGTCAAAGACATCATTTTGAAAAAGGTTTTAAGAAAACAATTTCGCAAATGTGACAAAACACGGGCGTATTTGTTGTGAATGAGGGGAAAACTATTTATAGACAAATGTTTGCATGTTCTCTGCAACTATATATACACATATATCGAATCTTAAAAATACAAGAGACAGGAAAGGTATATATATTTGTTTACAAACAAAGCAAACGTATATGCAAGAGAGGAAGTATTTACAAAACAAGTAATATATCCGTCGGAAACCGGTCGGAAATTACCCACCGATTTCCGACGGTCGTTAATCGGTCGGAATATTCCGACCGGTTTCCAAGGGAATATAGATTCGTCGGCAGTCCCTCGGAAATCCGTCGGAATATTTCGTCCGATTTCCGAGGGAAATCAATCGGTCGAAATATTCCGACCGATTTCCGATCATTTTTAGTCCGTCGAAATAACCTCGGAAATCCCTCGGTACTCCGTCGGAAATGCGCTTGTTTTCTTGTAGTGAAATGAGCGAAGTTAAATTTGTAATTCAAGCCAAAATCCAGTCATATAAGAAGATTTGGTTGATCATATCGCGTAAAAGCTTAAAATATTAGGATCAGTGAATTTGGATGTTGGATGTAATGAATATTAATCTGGAAACAGAGAGTTTGAAAAATAGAGAGCTGCTGTGTGTCCTTTAAGATGTGGCCATAAAATACAGCATCCCATTGATATCATCACATATGTATTGTACTGATATTATTTCATTCCAGTGATTTGAATAGACAGGCGAGAGTAGGGGAGTGCTGGTCTCTAATCGAGAAGGAATTTCTTCACAAAGAAGTTCGCTTTCTTCGATCTTGGAAGAATAGAAGAATATGTTGCATGGCTCCCTCTAGGAAAAGAAGAGACTCCGAAAAGAGAGGGCGAAGTCATGACTCAAGCACTTGTCTAGAGAGGTCCAACGGAACACTGAAAGGCGTTCTTTGGAAGAAAGAAGGGCTGGTCTATCCGTCTATCCCCTCTTCATGCAACTCAAAGAATTTGCGGCATGTACGTACAATTTTTATATTTCTTCCTGACAATTAATCATCACAAAACTAAATGGCGCAACTGTAAGAATGACGCTGCTGGATGATGTAATTGTGGCAACGTGTTTGAACCCCAAAAAATTTGTGGGTAAACCCCTTTAATCAGTCCCTCGTAACATTATATCTTAATCACAATTGCATTTGCTAAACACCTCTGATTTTAGGAAAACTCCAACTAAGCTCGAGTGGATCAACAAAGTTCTATATTAATTACGATTTAGAAGTTTTCCAAAAATTTATGACAAGGTAAAATTGCTGAACCCAAGTTTAAAATAGTCAATTCTCCATTAACATCATTATTAATTATAATAATTTCCAAAAAAAAAGGTTCTCACAGTCTGATATTCTTGGTCAAAGAGTGGGAATAAAAGATAGTTCTGTCCAAGCAACTGTTGAAGAAGACAAGAACATCTAAAACAAATTTGAGACTTGGACAATTCCCCAAATTTTGGATTATATATCCGATGGTAACAACATGTACTAAAACAAACCAGAATCATTGGTAGGGTAATATTTTTTAATTATGTATTCTACCACAAACAAAAATATAACTTTACACTATCATAGGAAAAAGAGGTTATCCAAAATCATTGACATCGTATATCGCAATGGAACGAAACTATTTGTCTTGTGCTAAATGTTATAAAAAAAACTCAATAAGACTGCCACATCTCTCAATGCAACATATGCAATGAAGTCATCACTATTATAACAGATAACTCTCTCGGAATATCGTATAAATGATTTTTTTTTTATCAAATGAGTTATATACATCAAACCCTAACGCGATTACTTTCATCAGGGTTTGATGTATCCGGTTCAATTTTGCTTCGGTTATCTCATTTGTAAACCAACTCCAATTTCTGGTTTGGGACAAAATTAATATAATATATTATAATAAAAAATATATCAAATCATATTTTTCAGGTTCATGGTAGACAGATACGTGTCCAATGAGGAGTTGCAAGAACCAAGTTTGTCTTGTTTGAAAAAGACGTCTTAGATTACGATAAGATGAAACTCGGATAGTTTTATTTATAAACACCGTTCATCACAATATTATAAACCCATTGTTTTATTTTATATTTATCTTAATTTAATTAAAAAATGAGGAATATAAATTAATTATGCACTAATAAAACAAATTCAGCGAACATCCAATTCTCTATCTCGAATTAGGGTATAATTATTACAGTTTTTTTTCTTACAAATAAAAAATAACTCCTAAACATTAAATTTTTTTTTTTATCATATTATATTAAACATAAATTAAAAAAATATAAATAATATACAAGCCGTGTATACGTGGTAGGCATGACCACGGTTACGGTTAATGCGGTTAAGGGTAGAAATTTTTTTTAACCTTAACCTTAACCGTTTAATATATGGTTAAAACGGTTACAGTTAAATACGGTCCGGTTAATACAGTTACGATTAGACACGGTTACGGTTACTTGATGACAATAAACGGTTAATATCAATAGATATAATTAAATAATTATAAATTTTATAAACTAGTTTTCATTCCACTTTGTCCATGACTCCACGATTTGTTTTTTTTCTTCTTTTAATTTTATATATTTCATCATAAAACTGTTTTGTTAAAATATTCTTTATATTTGTTAGAAAAAATATTAACTATTTTAGCACGTTTAAGTTTTAATTAATATTTTTTGTTTTTAAGATTTGCATTTGCATTTGCTATTGGTAAATTGATTATACATAATTTTTCTTTGAATTTTTAATTTTACAGAACTAATTTTAATTATTAGTATATATAATTTTATTTTTAAAACGGTTACGGTTAACATTTTACGGTTTCAACTTTGCGGTTAACCAACGGTTTTAATACGATTACGGTTAATTAACGGTTACGGTTAATCAATTTTTTAATCATAACTAATATATTTTTACGGTTAACGGTTACAGTTTTTAACCGTCTGACACAGTTACGGTTTGGTTACGGTTTAAAAACGATACGATTACGGTCCGAAATACGGTAATTCCATTTTGGTCATGTCTATTACGCGGGTTTTTGCGTATTAAAACGCGGTGGGTTTATTGAAAGGGCTCCGATAAATATTCCGGTTTGATTAATTTATTAATCGAGCAGACGCATAATCGAATCAACCACCGGTTAAACAATTGAACCGGGTTTAATGTTTTTTTTTTTTCACTTTTAGTGGTTTTGCGATTCGCAGAAGCTGAGGAAATGGCGTCTGCGTTTCTGGGTTCCATCTTCAGAATCGCTACTGCTCGAAGTTTGATCTCACCCGAAACGAAACTCTCTTTCCCAAACCCTAATTTCACTTTTTCGTGCTTCCACACTTCTTCTCTTCGTCAGGCTCAATTCGAAGGTTCCATTTCTAGGTAATTTTAGATTTTCTTTCAGTTTCTTTCTTTCTTCTCCCTGAATTTTAGATTCTCCCTGAATCGAATCCAGAAGTTTTCTGCGGCAAGAACTGAGCATCAACCGAAAATTTCATAGTGTCATTGCTTCCATCGATTATACACTTAGCTATTTTCAGAAAATGCAGTTTCTTCTCTCCTTAGCTCTTTCCTCTTAGTAAGTTAGCTTCAACACTTTTATCTTCCCCCATTTCTCTTCTTCCAAAAACCCTAATATCTATCTCTCATCCCTAACATGTAGACGTGTTGTCTCTCTGTTTGTCACAGAGATTGTTTAGGTAACTTCAAAGCCGCGTGATAACAGGAAGGAGGGAACAGGTACTCCGAACAACTTATAGCAGTTTGAATTGCTTTCTTATGATCGAGATAATTCTCCTTTTGATCTTGATGTTCTCTGGGTTTCGTGTAATTTGATAGTGTACACCACTTGTTCGATGAATTGCCTCTAAGAACTAATTACATGACGTTCTGTTTCTGCTATAGATTCAACTCGAAAATAGAGACTGGTTTTATCGAAAGACAAGAGTTGGGTTTTGTCGGAAACTATAATCGATGGCATATTCTCGAATTGAATCTGGAGCTCCAATCACTCTACAAGAGTTGTACCCTTCTTCTCCGTTTTACAAGGAAGCTGTTTCACTCAGAGTTACAGGAGTGTAAGCTTCGTGCTTTCAGAGTGTGAACTTAGATTGTACCAATTTAAGGCTTTGCGATGCGAATATCAGAACTTCATGTTAATGTAATGTTTAGATGAAGATGATGTTTTTTTGTGTTTTGTAGGCTGAGAGGATATTCAGTTGAAACAGCTATAGGTGTTATTGAAGATGGAGACAAAAGTCTCAAAATCAATGCTCAACACTTGAGAGATCTTAGTTTACGGGTTGGCTCGATTTACCAGTTTATTGGAGAGCTCCACATTCAGCCCAATAATGAGGTTAGTTGTTTTGATGTTATCATGGGTATATCAATTTAAAATGTTATCTGCATTACACCCTGAGTATTAGTTTCAGATTAAACCGATTCTCTTTTCTTGTTTGTGTTTACGGATATAAGATAAACAAGAAAAATATCTTGGGAGCTCAACTTTTTGTGCTGTATTTTGCAAGTTTCCAGTTTTAGCAAATGGAAAATACTGAAGTTATTGAAGAACTTTGCTTTTATAGAACGTTCTAACCTTTCCTAGATGCAAATTGAGAGATCCACACGTAGTTTAGTTAGCTTGACTCTAGAAATGATTTATGGTAGAGTAGGATGTGAAACTTTCGAACGTTACTTGTATTTAGGCTTTTCTGAGTATAGCTACAGACATGGGACGTACTTTCCCAACGAGGTGTAATTTCAGTATCTCACTTAGACAGTTTCAGTATACTATGCATTCAAAATCGAGTTTACTCGTCTCTTCTTGACAATTGTGGAATGTTGTAAATGTTCATTTAGTTTATGTTAGCAGTTGATACCTATTTGAGGCTGAAGTTGTATTGTCCTAGCTAACCAATCTGAAAATTGATCCATATACTATTTTTGTAGGCGATCTTGCAGGCTCGAACCGGAAGGAATGTGGATGGAATCGATATAAACCTCTACCGTAAAACGATTGAACTCCTAAGGCAGTTTCTTGAAGCAGAATATAACAGAAACATGGTGTAATTAGGCTAATTATCAGATGCCATCCAAGTAACATAACCCACTTACAATGTTTTGAATTCTTTTAACCTGCGAGGGAGTCCGGTTTGGTAAGTCAGTTGAACCGGCTTGGTTTCAATAGTGACGTAGCTTTTTTGTTTTTTTTGTCGAGTAATTCTTGGGTTCACTTTATTCACCCCTCTTTTTAGCCAATGAAATGAAAATGTGACATGTCATATTTAAAGAGAATTAAAAATTAAAAATTAAAATTCAACAAATAAAACAAATTAAAATAACATTATTATACTAAATTTATTCCCTAACCCTTAAACCCTAAAAACTCTATACCCTAATAAACTTTAAACACTAAAAGCCCTATAAACCCTTGACCTAATAAACCCTAATAAAGAATTTTTCTTTTTTTGTCGACAATTTATACATTCCATACACTAAGTTACAACATTCCAAGAGATTACATTGTTGAGAAGGTTTATCCCAACATCTTTAGCTAATACATCAGCTACATCGTTTACAGATCTTGGGATTCAGAAAGTTATAACCCTTGCTACCATTAGCTAACTTCAGAATATCCTCCATGTAGCTGGCTATTTGTGAGTGCTTCCATCCAATTGACTAGATACTAACTTTAGATCCCATTAATGGCCGATATAGGTCACTTGAATCTCTACAGAATGTGACATTTACATAGCCAATTCTGTTGACCTGCATCATCGCCACTCTAAGTGCTTCTGCTTATGTTTCCAACGGAGAGCTTGTTGGGCTAATGACTGTTCTTCCTTTAACAATCAGCCTAGCTTTCTTATTGTAAAGAGCCCATCCTATACCTGCACATTGAGAAGGAGACATCCAAGATCCATCAACAAAGCAACAATAATCAGCTGCTTTTGAAATGGTGTTTATGACTTTGTTATTCTCATTCATGTTCTCATTGGTGTTTCTCCTCAATTCAGTGTTGTATGTATTATCAAAGTTCACAACTTCAGACCATGTATTGAGATCTACTAATGCCTTAGTTATAACATCAGGAATGGTCCACTTTTTGCTTTGGAATATGAAGTCATTCCTCATTTTCCAAATTCTCCAAGCAATAAATTCATTAGAGCTGTATATCCCAGTGAATTATGATTAAACTGGTCACCTGGTGGATGCTGAAGAGGAGCAAGTTCCCACATTTCCTTGCTAATTCTGCATTGAAACAGCATGTGGTTTACTGTCTCAGGGTGCTCTCCACATCTTTGACAAGTCTTTTCAACTCTCAGCTTTCTTCTTTGCAGATTATCTGCAACAGGTAAGGCATTATGAATACACGTCCACCAAAAATGCCTTATTTTTGGTAGAACATTAAGCTTCCATATACTTTTAAAGAGCCTCAGGGAATTTTGATCAGCCATATCTACATCAACAGTTGCGGACACGGGATTTGATAGCTTACGTAGAAGATGTTATCCGGATATTTCACCGAGTAGACGCTATCCTTGGTGTAGCTCCATGAGACAGAATCCATTGCTCCTGTTATTAAAGGTCTGATTAGTTTTATTAGCTGCACATCTTCGCAATGAAAATGCTGAGATAGCATTCTTTCATCCCATTTAGTAGTGCACGCAGTAAAGAGTTCATTAACCTTTCTCACAGACATGATACTAATAGCAGAAGCTTTAAACGGTCTAGGAGAGTTACATGGCAGCCAATTATCCTTCCACACATTAATTTTTGATCCATTGCCTACTATCCATTTAACGCCTTGAGCTAGAAGCCATTTTCGCTGAGGTCTAATCATAGCAGATACAAAGATCAAGAATGAAGAGGAACTAATTCTGCAGAATCAGCTTAAGCGAATTTGGTAAATATGAAGCCTTGTTCCTACTTGTGTAGCAGAACCAACACAGACACATGTTCATCGGAATCTTGATTCAACTGTGTAGGTTTCAAGAAAAACAATGGTTGGGATGGGAAGAAGACAGAGAAGAGCGAGATGCAGCTGTGATATTTATATCTATATCTATATGTGTATTGTGTATGTTTAAGTATGAAACCAGAAGAAGATGCTACTGAATAAATTGCGTAGAACTGTGTGTTTCCAAAGTTTATTAAGCCATTAAAAAGTAAGATAAAGAGCATTTAAGGTTTGGTAGAAGAAACAAAGCGAAGGATTAAGGAAGAAGAATAACCTTCTCTCAATTGCGTTTCTTAGGTGGTGAACATGAGATTTGACGTAAAATGTCTAATAAGATTCAAGACTAAACCCTCTCATTCGGGTTGGTTGAGCTAAGCACAATGGAGAAAGTGTCGTCGTGTGAGAGAACATTGGAACTATCTGAAGCAACTCTTCAAAACCTCTCTTGTAAGACAACCTTCCAATCTTACAACCATCTTCTATAACGCTTTCGTGGTTTTCAGCAAAAGTTCCATGAAAGAAGCCACATGCTTTGACTCTACAACATTCCTACGAAAAGAGAGAATTTCCATTAATGCAAAACAGATTGTCAATATCTAAAATTCTACAATCTCAAAGCGAATGGACATGGTTCTGGAGATTATTCAATCTCGGCAAAAGTAAAAGAGGCTTACGACAAATATACTGGTATGGTGCCAGAATCTGTGTGTATTTAGTTCAGGTGAGTTTTGTAGCACATCTATTATCTCATACTGAGAGAACATTGTCTCACGCGTCAAAGCTTCAGCTTTGAACATCGGAAAAGGAACGCCACTTTTTTTCTCCCCGACTTTTCTCTCTGCGAAATTTTTTCTTTCTCTTGCCAACACTCTTCATCACCTCCGATCTCCCTCTCCGGCGCGCGTGGTGGCTCACCGTCCCCGGGGGAGGGACCCCGTTGTTACCCTCTTTCTTTTGATAGGTTTTTAGTCTTTGTTGGCCGTTGTTCCGGTTGGTGAGCCGAGGTGTAGGTTCTCCGGCGAGTTTACTCGTTCGACGGCGGCGGGACCTCAGTGGGGTCGCGGTGGTGGATGATGACCTCCTCCCGGTGGCGGCGTGACTCTCCTACAACTACCTCGTCCCTTTCGCCGACTTCTTCCTTCGACTTGCTCAACGACAACGGTTTTCTTTAAAGAGTCTCCTCGCCGGCAGCGAGCTCTCTGTCCTTCACGGCGGTGGGGATGTCAATCTTTGACGACTCTCTCTCCGATCAAGGTCTCTCTGAAGCTTCGGTCTTCACGAGGCGGCTGAGAGGTGGTGAAAATAGATCTAGCCTCCTTGGCTCCGGCGGCGGTGCTTTGGTCCTCGAGGACGGGTCCGATCACTGCTTGGGTTGTCAAGGCTGGCTCGTGTCTGGTGGCTAGCCACATAGTGGTGGCTCTCGTCTCTACTGGCGGGTGTGGCTCCACTAGAGATGTCTCTCAAAGGTGGCTCGACGGATGCTTCGCTTGGTTCTTATCAGCGGTTTAGCTTCGTTGTCGTCTTCGTCATCGGCGTGGCCTGAGTTTCACAAAGGTGCGTGTTTTCGGCAAAATCGCGGCAGCTTCGCGTTAGTGTTTTAGGTCTCGGTTCGTGTTGGCTCCCGGCTAGGTCCGGTGTAGATGGTGGAGTAATTCTGGACGTGATTGTTGAGGCAACGTTTGTTGTGGCGGTTAGCTTGTAGTTGTGGGAGCTGGTTCCTAAGGAGATTCGTTTTTCTCGGGAATGGCGGTCGGAGGTGACTCTTCGATTGCTCGCTCGGACTCCCTTGTCGATGGATGCAAGCTAGTCTGTTACGGATCCCGAAGATCCCGTTAGTTCTCGGAGAAGCTGTATGCATCTCATTCTTGAGGTTTGGGTCTGGCCTTTGGATGATGCTAGCGGCACCAAGGATGAGAACTCTAGTTTTTCGGAGCTGCGGCAATAACGGAATGGTCCGCGTTTTGGCGTATGACTGCTGCTTTCTTGACTGGTTTTGCTTCGGTGTTCTTCTCTTGTCTCACAAGTCGTTTTCTTAGCCTTTCGATGTTGTCTGTTGAAGTTTTGTCATTATGTTCCTTGTCTTTGTTTTTCTTTTAGGATTAAGTGCTTGTTTATCGTTATTGGCTGATATCAATTGCTTAAACTACGGTGTCGACATTAGTACCGATTGAATTTGTTTCCATGTTTTTTATTCTTTTTTTGTTATGGGACTAAGCTTTAGGTCGAACAATTTGTTAACGCATCTTGTAACACCAAATCGTTTTCATTTTTGAATGAAATATTCACCATTTAACAAAAAAAAAAAAAAAAGAACGCCACCAAGAGATAAAATCTACTAAAAGCATAGCCAAACAGTGAATACCAAAACATATATCTCTAGAGCAAAAACAAAACATATATCTCTAGAGCAAAAACAAGAATAGTTTTTTTTGCAGACATCTAGAGCGATTTCTTAGAGACTGCAAATAACATAGACTTATTGAAGATCAAAGTCTAAATGAAAACTAATCAATTGGCTAAAAGTTAATTATGCAACCAACTGATTTTACATGATTAAAGTAAGTAATTCTGCAAATTCTAGGCATTAGAGAATACAAGAAAGACCATAAATCACACTGGAGTACCCATATCTCCAAAAGTAAGCTTCTTTACATTTTGCATCTTCTCTAGCATTTTTAACAACATGATTTGAAGAAATTAGCATTGAGTTCTTTAAGTGAGCAGAAGCAAATGTCTAGTTTAGCTCGTGCCACAATCTGTGTTACCTCCGAAACACAGTTTCTAGAATCGGACAAGACAAAAAGTGTGAGTTGATTGCAGAATTTCAAATGCTAAGGTGGCGATGAGCGTACGAGTGGCTAGGGACTCTTACAGCGGCGGTGGCGACGTTTCCGTTTCCAGATAAACCCCTAAGAATTTTGAGTTATAAATATCCTCAAAATATTAATGGGCTTTAAAAGTTCATATGAGTTAAAACGAAAGGTTTGTATTATACTATTGCTATTTCAAAACAGTTTATGTCAATGACATAGCAAGTATATATTTTTTTTAATCAAAACATAGCAAAATAAGTAATAACTAATAACATAACAAGTGTATTTTTGCAGACATTTTATCACTCTTAAGTGTCTCATCAATGACATACGAAGTAATTTTTTTTATCTTCTCTGTATCTTAAATGCATGATACAAATGAATGAGTTAAACTAAAAGGGTTGATTGTTCAAAGCAAAAAATAGTAGGGTATTAGTAACGCATGGCTTTCAAAACTTCCAAAATTAGTTTTCTAAAAAGCGAACTGTTACTCGTGACTGTTGTCGACAAAATCCCTATGATATAGCTTTAGATAAGTAGACTCCAAAGAGAGAGATAATGTCGCTTTCGAGGTTGGTGTCAGAGCGAAATCTATTATTTTGGATTTTGTATATTTTTTGTTTTTCGAACATAGGAGAGAGACATAACTTTTTAACAAATCACTTTTATTTCTCATCCAAACCTCACTTTTATTTTCTGTTCCACAATCGTGTCTCTCCCCTTTTGGAAGCAAATCAAACGAGAGACGAAATACAATCCCCAGCCCTCGATTATCACCAATTTTTGCCGCAATTAACAAACACAGATCCATCCAAATCGACAGCTTTCGAGGTAAAAGTAGAACCAATTTATGGATTTGATTATCTTATACCAATTATGTCTCAAATTAAAGAATATTTTTTTTCTAATTTTGTTCTTTAACGAGTCGTCCATGACTCATATCTTCATTTCTTCTTCAGATGACAGATCTAGAACTACCGAGAAGATTATTCACCTCCGGTGAAGAGCCCAACGGAGTCCGAGTAAATCTGTACCAGAAGATGTCGTTAATACGGCAACTGAAGAAATCTATGTCCCCGCCAGAGTTAAAGTTTATGATGCAATCATCTCTTGGGAAGCTTCTTGATTTTCCCTCCAAACCGGCGTGGTCAACGATTTTTGGCCTTTTCCTACTTTCCCGACAATTGGTAATAAAAAAAAAGTATGAGCTTTGGGTTCTATTTGCTGGGTCACCGATTAGATTCTCTCTTAGGGAATTCAAAATCATAACTGGCCTTCCGTATGGGAAATATCTCGACCAATATCCCAACACGGTGCAAAAAAGAAGAAAGGAAACTTCCGGAGTCTCCACCTCTTTCTATGACCTCATGTTTGGCGGTCAAGCAGATGTCACAATCCAAGAGATTCTTATGATGTTGTGGAAGAAAACTGTCAAAGACAGTCAAATGAGGCTTTGGATGGCATGTTTAGTTCTCTTAGACGCCATCTTGGTTCCGACACAGCACTTTCCGAAAGTTAAGGTAGATGTGGAACACGCTGAGATGACAGAAGATCTGGATTTTTTCTCAAATTACCATGGGGCCGCTTATCTTTTGAAGCCATGATGAATTCGATCAAAGATAGATACCTCACACAGATTATGATATCCAATTTCTCGGTGCAAGGTTTGTTTATCGCTCTTCAGTGGGTTGTTCTCGAAGCAGTTCCTGACAGTCAAGTAGGCCCGTCAACAATCGCCGATGTTGGTAGTGACTCTGATGAAGATGCTTCACAGTCGGGATACTATTGATTTAGAAAATCACACAAGGGATAAAACAGTAAATTTATAATCGGAATCTCGTTTTATTGATTTGAGCTCGGCAAAGTACAAGATCGCAAGTCGGAAAGATAACTCAGAAACTAAGGAAATAAGAACAAGTGAATTTGAGCTCTCGATCTCCTTTTTGTCTCTTGCTTGTGATTGTTGTCAATGAATGAGAATGAGACGAGGGCCTCCTTATTTATAAGATTTGAAGTCGGTTTCGAACATGAAAACTTCCTTTTCCTAAATCCTTCAGGAAAAGGAAAATTTCCCGAAATCCCTCTGAGATAAAGAAATGTTCCGCGAACCTCGGAGGTCGGTCTCGGTCGCGATGAGTTGGGCCCACCGTGGGGCTTCGGACGCCAGCGTCATGACGAGATGGGCTTTACTTCGTGCCCAAAGTTTGGTTCTACGATCATGGGCCCTTCTTCCCCGGGTCCGAACTGTCGTAAACCGGAATCGATCGAACCGGTCTCGGTTCAAACTGGGCTAAACCGGGGAGTACTAAACTCACCTCTAACAATTAGTCCCCCCCTCAGTTCGGCGAAAGATCTCTTTGAGTTCGGCGAAGTTTATGGATGATTCTTTAGCCCGATTGGAATTGAGATCGGTAGGTTTCCTCTGATATTCCGGGATCGTTATGTTTCTCAAAAGTTTCTAGATCGGTGAATTTCATGATGACATCCCTAACTTGATTTATGATTGAGATCGGCGGATTTGACTCGGTATTCTTAACTTGTTCTCTGGAAGTCTTAACTTTCGTAAATCCCGAATCTAAATATTATTGAGTTCGGCGAATTTTTTCGAAAAGACGTGTCGATTCGGTTTCTCTAACCGTCGCGGGAATTTCGGAGTCGCCATAATTGGTATTTTCTCTATAAATATCCATTGACTCCTCCGATTCTTCACTTCAGTCCTGCTTATAAAAGGTACGCTTTCTCTTTCTCTCTCTAGCGCTCTCCCTTCTCTCTAGATTTATTTTTTGCTTTAAAAGTTCTCCGATCGATCTCCGCCGTGACTCCTCCGATCTGCTTTGAAGATCTTCGAGTTTTCCGATCTATCTTCAAACTGTTCTTCGTTGTTTTATTCGGTTTTGCTTTCTTCGATAGATATGAGTTCGAAATCCTCTTCAACTTCTGTTAACGACCGAACTCCCTCTCCATGAAATCCAGACGTCGCTCTCGAGTTGTTCGTTAGCGATTCAGATCCCGATGATTCGTCCGATGATGGTTTGAGCGGAGTCAGGCAAGAATTAGTCAGGCGCAATTCGCGTTTTGCTCCTGCCGATCCTGGTTGTTCCCGAACTGCTATCCAAGCTACACAGCTCGTGGATAGGGAAAGTCGTGAGACATATGCTCATGTTCAGTTTCAAGGCGACCATACTGCCGAGGTGAATGATCATCAAGTTCGACTTGACACCGATCTCGAAGATAGGCAAGGCGTTGAAGTGGGCGAACAAGTTCGTCGTGACGGGGAATTGGCCATCCGGTTGGCCGAAGCTGAAGAAGAAAGAGTCCGCCTGGTGGAAGAGGCTGTTTCGTTAGCAGTTCGCAGAATTGTCACGCCGGCCTCTGTTGGGCCGACTCGATCAAAAAGAGATACCGTTCTACGTACTCTGGAGCGGTGTGGAGCTCGTGACGAGATTGTCTTTCGTATCCCGAATGACGACCAGAGACCTTGGGATGCCCCTGAAGGTTACATCTGTGTGTACGAGGAGTACTTCAGAAGTTGTGGCCTTGAATTTCCTCTACCCGAGCTTCTTTATAGTTATTGTAAGCGCCGACGTGTTGCGATCTCCCAACTCTAGCCTGCCACGGTTATCAATATTGTTGGGATTCTAATCCTTGGGGAAGATTGCGACATTCTGGTCGATGCCCGGGTGTTTGAGATGTTGTTTCGCGTGAACATTTCGAGACAGAAACCTTGGTTTCTAACGACCACTGCAAAACCGGGGTACCGATCTTGTCATGGGAAACAAGCCGAGGTTGTTCTCTTTTTTTTTTTGTTGAGTTGTAGTGACGTTCTTCCTTTGCTGCTTTTTAGATGGTGGCTCAAACCAACGAGCTCGTTGGAATATATGACCGTGAAATTGGTTCGGCTCGTTGTGAGGCTCTCGAGGTCGGGGATGCTGCAAAAGAGTTGCAGAAGGAGCTGCTTGCTGAACGGGCGAGGTCGGAAGCTAGTGATTTTGCCGTTGCCGAGCTGCAAAAAGAGTTAGCTGCCTTGAAAGCTGCAAATGCCGATCTGGCTGCGGAGAAGGATGCGCTTGCTCGCACTTTGAATAGAGAGAGGATTTGTCTGAGGGGAACCCGTACGCAGGAGATAATGAAACGCAAGACGGTTACCAAAAAGTGTCAGGTTCGTCTGCAAAAGGTGAAGGATCATCTTGCTGCTATCGATCGGAGGAAGAAACCGTTCCTTGGTCTCAACTAGGTCCATGGGATCCTCAGTTTCTGCGATGTCCTTGAGAAGAAAGACGGCGTCGTTGTTCCGCCGTCTCGTATCGAAAAGATGAAGAAGCTTAAGGCTGAGAAGCAGGCCGAATACGAAGCGATTGAGGCTTGCGAACTCGTCGAAGAAGATCTCGCGGTGTCGCCGTTCGTCGAGCCCGTTCACCCGGAAATCTCCCTACCGATGGGGGTGGATGTTCCGCCAGGTCTCGACATGTTTGGTTCGAATCAGCTTACGATCTCGGGCGACCGGACGAGTGCCATAAGGGATCAGAATGTCTGATTGTTGTTTCTTTTTTTTGTGTATCTTTGATTTATTTTTGATAATCTCTTGCTTCTGCCCAATGGGCTTTTTGTATGACTCTTATTGCCTAAGGAGGCGTTTTTGGCCCAGTTCGGCCTGTAATGAATTCGGTTTTACCTTTTGTTTGAATCTGATCTTGGTTTTATACTTAGTCGATTTTCGTTTGTTTCTGATATCGAGTTCGGCTTTTGTGAAGTCGTAAAACGATACGAACTTTTCGAGTTCACCATACAAAATTGGGGCCGTATATAATACGATCTTAGCCTGGATGTAGAGGATGAACTCAATTCTACGACCTATTCGAGTCGGCGATCTTTGGGAGATCGGCTTACTGGTTTGCGATTGTTGAGAAATCGGCTTACTAATTTTGCGATTGCTGAGAAATCAGCTTACTTATTTTGCGATTGTTGAGAAATCGGCTTAATTTTGCGAGAGGAAACGTTCGGCTTTACCTTAGAGCTTAGCATAAGAGTGCATAGGGAACTCGTCTTAAGATACTCTAGGTTTTCTCAGATCGAATCGGAGTGTACGAGACGGACTCGGCTTACTTAGCTCGGATGATCTGAGAGCGGAATCGGTGCGGGACTGGTCCCAGCTTAACATGGAAGGTGTGTTATCCATAGCACCATGAGGATGCATGCGAGACGAAGCTCGGCTTATATATTTATATCGATCGTTTGGCCAGGACGTCGATGTGTGAAACCGCGATGGTTTTAGGTGGGAACTATTCAAGTTCGGCGAACTGCTTGAGTTCGGTTTATGGAGATACAAACTTTCCGAGTTTGGCGAACTGTTTTGAGTTCGGCTTTTGAAATTACGAACTGTTCGAGTTCGGCGAAATGCTTGAGTTCGGCTTTTGAAATTATGAACTGTTTGAGTTCGGCGAACTGCTTAAGTTTGGCTTTTGTAAAGTACTTAAGAAAACTAAAATTTTTTTAAAGTCATAGCTGAACCTGAGGTTAGCTGCCTGCTTACCCTCGAAAGAAGGATCAAGCCATTCGTAGTTCTTAGTTACATCATAATTGAATGGGAGCTTTTAGTGAAAGAGCTCGGTGATCTTTTTATTTATTTATTTATTTTTATTTTATTTTTTAAATCGGCTCGATGCCGAACTTAATAGTAGTATCGCTTGAGATTCATCGAATTCCAAGAACTGGGGATCGGGGTTACGTCCATCTTCATGAGTTCATAGACGCCTGGTTTGACGACTCGCATGATTTGGTAAGGTCCGTCCCAATTAGTCCTGAGTTTGCATGCGTTTTCGGTGCCTTGGAAAACTTTTCGTAAGACAAGGTCGCCATCTTCGAAATGCCGACCTCGTACTTTCTTATTGTAATACCGTGCTGCTAAGTGTTGATAGTTCTGAATTCGGAGTAGTGCCTGTCCGCTTTGTTCTTCGAGCACAAAAGTCGCCGAATAATGTTGAAATCAATTGCGGCCCATTGTCGGTGACGATCTCGTATGATACTCCATGTCCGCATATGATGTATTTCCAAACTAATTTCTAGACGTCTAGAGCATGTATCTCGGCGTAAGATTCTGCCTCAACCCATTCAGTGAAGTAATCAGTCATAACGAGGATGAACTGCTTTTGTGTGGTGGAACGTCGCAGTGGGCCGATGATTTCCATTGCCCATCGCATATAGCGGTAAGGTGCTATCGTTGTGGTGAGCAGTTCGGTTGGGAGGTTTATCATTGGGCCGTGTCTTCGGCACTTTTCACACTTGGCGGTGAACTTCTCGCAGTCTGCCAGCATCGTTGGCCAGTAGTAGCTCGCCTTCTTTATTTTTAAGGCCAAAGAGCGACCTCCGGATTGATTTCCACCATCGCCATCGTGTACCTTACTCATGACTTTGTAAATATCTTTACCAGCGACGCATTTCAAGAGAACGCCTGACGCGCTCCATCGAAAGAGTTCGCCTTTGAGAACGATGTAATGGGCAGCTCGTATTTTAAGTCGCCGAGCTGCCCATCTGTCGGCTGGGACCGTTCCTTCAGGAAAAGGAACGATGTAATGGGCAGACGTACATCTTGATTTCGATGGTCCAATCTTCGGGCTCTTCTTCTTCTTCAGCTTCGATATCCATTTGGACGTGAATTCCTTCGGATGCTTCCTCGTTATCGTCATCAGAGTGATTCCGTAGGTCCGGGTCTTGCGCGATATTGAGTTCGACGTCGGCGTCGAGTTCGGGTGCCGTACTTGGGTTTTGTTTTCTCCTTTGATGAACAGATTTTTGTGTTATGTTCATATCAATTCCTCTATGCTTGTCATTGTAGCATAAGAGGTGTCAATCCATAGGGGTTAAGATCAATGCACTAAGAATACATGAACCTTCCTAAGCTAGAGCAAATGTTTTGGGTTTTTATGTTTTTGAATTAGGAAAGTAAAATGCAAGAAAGAAAACAAAGGCTAGAAGTGTTGGAAAATGAATTAACTATCACGAAGATGATTAATGAACAAACAATGATGATTTAGATTGAATTAAACACTATCCTAGAACATGGAATTCACAATTATGACTAATCCACTCTCGTGGCACTAATCACTTTGTTAATCACCAAATCAAGAACAAACTCTCGTTTGTGATAAGATGATTAACAAGCTTTAATCTCCAATTCCACTTAGTTCACTAATCACCCTAGACATCAACTCT
>PKMM01053184.1:162200-200684 GCA_002933915.1 Eutrema heterophyllum
AATTGCATAAAAGAAATCAATAAGAAAACAAAGGGGTTCAGAATTGTCTCTCTAAAAACCCTGTAACAAATCTCTCTCAAAGTATGAAGAATAAAATAAAGTTTAGCCAACAAAAGTGGCTGAAAAACCTAATTATAATCCTAAAACACGTTTTGGGCTAAATTGTAAATAATAAAGTCTTCTGGGCAATTTTGCAATTCTTCAACTCTTCATTTAAAGTCGCGACTCGTGTCTGCTTCAGTGAGTATCAACCAATACTAGTTAGTATCGATCGATACTGAGGCTTCAAATCGGGTACTCAGCTACACGAACTTTTGCTTTGCTCCAAAATGCTCCAGAAAGCTCCAATATCTCCAATTATGCTACAAACGTGCTAAAACCTGTAAAAGACTCTAAAACACTACAAAATAGTAGAAAGACTCTATAAAACAGACTTATATCATGGCTTAAACGGGGTAAAAACCATTATATATCAACTCCCCCAAACTTAGCATTTGCTTGCCCTCAAGCAAATAGAAGACTAAACCAGAGAAAGAGGTTTGAAAACAACGGAGACTCACCTGTTCTTGAAACATTGCAATGACCCTTCAACTTAGCGCTCATATGTTACCTAACCAATTCCAAGATAAGACCACCATGTACTTCTCCGTAGACATTCGCAGCTTCCCAGACTACACACATTATTTCACAACATTATCCATCCAAGCCTTCATCACCAGTTTCATCGCTGTAATCAATGTCAAGAACCTTCTAGACTCTTTTCCATACAATATCATGACAAAAGAACCACCCAATTTTCACACTTTTGGTATTGTTTCCACCCCCAGACTTATTTCACTTTATGCTTCTTTTTTTCTTTTTTCTTTTTTTTTTATTTATTCGCGTATACAAATCAAGGTTTGAGACGCGAGTATTGATGGTGTTTGCCACCGAATCCCCGGTTCTTCCCTCTCTATGTATCAAAGCCGTAGGTGAATAGTGGTATCATTGGAAATTTTCCTAACCTCGCTTCCAACCTTTGTGTGATCATTCCTTTCCAAGTAGAATAATGAGATCGCTGGAAATTTTCCTAGCCCTCTACTCAGAAGAAAATCATTTCATTTTTTATGCTCCTATTTATTAACTTATAACAGGGGAGAGAGATACCATTACTTTAAACACATGGGTTCCTTTGTCAGATATGAATAAGGAATCAAGCTCTATGGACATCAACCACATCGATGAAGTGCAAAAATTAGCTCAGGCTTTAATGGACTCTGCTGGAAACATGGGTGTCTTCTAGTTAACTGGTCAGCCTTTGGATTTTTTCATTAATCTGATATAGAACTGATTCTGTAACAATGGTCACTCAGAAGCAAAGCTAAAGCAGTAGATTCAAGAACAAGATCATAATCTCCAACAAAATTTTGACTCAATAAAACAAATTTGACACAAAAGTAACTGACTCTAAGAAAAACAAAAACGTTGTCAGCAACTACCTCCCCCAGACTTAAACAACACTGTCCCCAATGTTATTTAGCCTAGAGTTGGTAAAAGAAAAACATAAGAGTTGAGTTGGGAGATCGCAACACGTCGGCGCTTACAATAACTATAAAGAAGCTCGGGTAGAGGAAATTCAAGGCCACAACTTCTGAAGTAGTCCTCGTACACACAGATGTAACCTTTAGGGGCATCCCAAGGTCTCCTGACCAAAGACAATCTCGTCAGGAGCTCCACACCGCTCCAGAGTACGTAGAACGGTACCTCTTTTTGATCGAGTCGGCCCAACAGAGGTCGGCGTGACAATTCTGCGAACTGCTAACGGAACAGCCTCTTCCGCCAGGCGGACTCTTTCTTCTCCAGCTTCGGCCAACCGGATGGCCAATTCCCCATCACGACGAACTTGTTCGCCCACTTCAACAACTTGCCTATCTTCGAGATCGGTGCCAAGTCGAACTTGATCATTCACCTCGGTAGTCTGATTCACCTGAGCATCTGTCTCACGACTTGCCCTATCCACGAGCTGCGTAGCTTGGATAGCAGTTCGGGAACAACTAGGATCGGCAGGAGCAAAACGCAAATTGCGCCTGACTAATTATTGCCTGACTCCGCTCAAACCATCATCGGACGAATCATCGGGATCTGAATCGCAAACGAACAACTCGAGAGCGACGTCTGAATTTCTTGGAGAGGGAGTTCGGTCGTTAACAGAAGCTGAAGAAGATTTTGAACTCATCTCGATCGAAGAAAGCAAAACCAAACAAAACAACGAAGAACAGTTTGAAGATAGATCGGAAAACTCGAAGATCTTCAAAGCAGATCGGAGGAGTCACGGCGGAGATCGATCGGAGAACTTTTAAAACAAAAAATAAATCTAGAGAGAAGGGAGAGCGCTAGAGAGAAAGAGAAAGAGAAAGGGTACTTTTTATAAGCAGGAGTAAAGTGAAGAATTGGAGGAGTCGTGGGATATTTATAGAGAAAAGAACAATTATGGCGACTCCTCGATTTTTGCAACGGTTAGAGAAACCGAATCGACACGTCTTTTCGAAAAGATTCGCCCAACTCAAGAGTATTCAGATTCGGGATTTACGAAAGTTAAGACTTCTAGAGAAAAAGTTAAAAATACCGAGTCAAATCCGCTGATCTCAACCATAAATCAAGTTAAGGATGTCATCATTAAATTCGCCGATCTGGAAACTTTTGAGAAACATAACGATCCTAGAATATCATAGGAAACCTACCAATCTCAATTCCAACCAGGCTAAAGAATCATCCATAGACTTCGCCGAACTCAAAGAGATCCTTCGCCGAACTCAAAGAGATCCTTCGCCGAACTCATAGAGATAATTCGCCGAACTGAGGGGGGGACTAATTGTTAAAGGTGAGTTTAGCACTCCTCGGTTTATCCCGGTTTGAACCGAGACCGGTTCGATCGATTCCGATATACGACGGTTCGGACCCAAAAGAAGGGCCCATGATCGTGGAACCGAACTTTGGGCCCGAAGTAAAACCCATCTCGTCATAACGCCGAAGTCCGAAGCCCAAAAGGGGGCCCAACTCATCGCGACCGAGACCGACCTCCGAGGTTCGCGGAACATTTCCTTATCTAGGAGGGATTTTGGGAAATTTTCCTTTTCTTGAAGGAACTAGAAAAAGGAAGTTTTCATGTTTAAATAAGGAGACCCTCGTCTCATTCTCATTCATTCACAACAATCACAAGCATGAGACAAAAAGGAGATCGAGAGCTCAAATTCACTTGTTCTTATTTCCTTAGTTTCATAGTTATCTTTCCGACTTGCGATCTTGTACTTTGCCTAGCTCAAATCAATAAAACAAGATTCCGATTATAAGTTTACAGTTTTACCCCTTGTGTGATTTTCATAATCAATAATTGGCGCCGTATGTGGGGAGACAAACAGAACTTACTGATCTCGGTAGATAAGCTCAGCAATGGCCGACCCTAAAGATACACCGACACTCGTTGGCGATGGATCCGTACTCGGCGATCAAAACACCCAGAATAATGAGATCAACCCCGACAATCGTGTACCGACCAACAGGAACGACGACCCTCCACCACCGAATCTACCATGAACTACTACTGCCTCTCCGGTTCCATACGACACGACCGCGCTCATGCAGGCTATGGCAGCACAGCTGGCCAAACTCGCCAAAAAGAACGACGAAAGGTTTGATTCTTTGTTCGCAACTCATACAGAACTCCGAGACCAAATCGGTGAACGCAGACAGAACCCAATAACTTCCCAGCCCGAAAACGCGACGCCCCCTCTTCACCGAAACCTCATCGATGAACTAAACCGAAGCCGAAACCAGAGTGCAACAGCCCGACCAACCAACCTAAGATCCACCGATAGCCAGGGGACGCACATTACTGACCAAGCGTCTTTGGATCAAGAATTTGAGAACGTCAAAGCCCAACTTCAGACATGAAATCCAAATTTCATCAAGCCACCAGCTCGGCACCCGAGACCGATCGCGTAATCCAAGAGACTCAGAAGACATCGTTTACACATCAGATCATCAACACCCCAAATCGGCGTCTGGAAAAAATCAAGATCACATCATACGACGGACATGCCGACCCCTGCCACTTCATGACCCCGTTTGGTATCATGATGAACCGTTTTTGATTCGACACCGAGGAAGAGAAAGACGCTGCCACATGCCAACTCTTCGTGGAAAATCTCAATGGCACTGCACTCGATTGGTTCTCACAGCTAGATGCGCAGTGAATCAACAATTATACCAAGCTCTCTGATACTACGACTTTTCGGTCTTAAGGAGGTATCAATAACTCCAATACGAGTAGTATAGAAGGTTATCAATCCGTATTGGATTAATTCTAAGCACGAAGAATACAAGGCGCTCAAGTAAGTTAAGCTAGATAGGTGAGTTGTTGATTTTGACTAATACCCTAACAAGATTTAGCAATAAACAAAACGAAACAAACTAAGCGAGATATGAACTCAAATGATGAAACGAATCCAAGGATGGGGTAATTGGATATAGGTTATTCCAAGTCTAATTCATGATGCTCATACACAATCAAGGTTAATTTCCAAGGTTAAGATCCTAATTATGACTAATCCTCTCTCAAGGCACTAATCACCTATGCTAATTACTAATCCAATATCAAATTCTCATTTGTGGATTCTTAATTAGCAAGCATTAATTTCATTAATCAAGATCACCTAAATAATCCCTTAGACAACTAATCTCTTAGGCTAAGAAGGGTATTTCTCTTAGAAAGCTCTCTTAGGCATTTCATCGAACACCTTGTGGGTGGGAAATGCCTTGAGATCAAGTTTGGCTTTCTCAAGCACAATCAAGCATTAGACACACTCCCTAAGAGTAGGAAATTGATTATCTATCCCTAAGCATCACAAATCATCCATGGAAGTCACCTAATCCTAACCCATCCCTAGGTTCTAGGAAACTACTCACTAATCATGATGGGTCTAACAAATCCTATAAAGAACATGTTAAATCCCATGATTAGATGATTAGATGATTAAGAAAGGAGATTGAGAATAGAATAGATTGATAGATTGAAAAGGNGTATCATTAGGGTCGGCCATTGTTGAGCTTATCAACCAAGATCCGTAAGTTATGTTTGACTCCCCACAGACGGCGCCAATTGTTGATTATGAAAATCACACAAGGGGTAAAACAGTAAACTTATAATTGGAATATCATTTTATTGATTTGAGCTCGGCAAAGTACAAGATCGCAAGTCGGAAAGATAACTCAGAAAGTAAGGAAATAAGAACAAGTGATTTTGAGCTCTCGATCTCCTTTTTGTCTCTGGCTTGTGATTGTTGTCAATGAATGAGAATGAGACGAGGGCCTCCTTATTTATAAGATTTGAAGTCGGTTGTTTTCCTAGTTCCTTCAGGAAAAGGAAAATTTCCCGAAATCCCTTAGAGATAAGGAAATGTTCCGGGAACCTCGGAGGTCGGTATCGGTCGCGATGAATTGGGCCCACCGTGGAGCTTCGGACGTCGGCGTCATGACGAGATGGGCTTTACTTCGGGCCCAAAGTTTGGTTCCGCGATCATGGGCCCTTCTTCCCCGGGTCCGAACCGTCGTAAACCGGAATCGATCGAACCGGTCTTGGTTCAAACCGGGCTAAACCGGGGAGTTCTAAACTCACCTCTAACATATACCAGCGAATACTGCTCAAACTAAACCAAGCTAGAGAACTGGATGCTACATGTGATGTACGCAAATAGTTGTCGTATTTTATAGTTTCTAGCAAGATTATCCGGCCTGTTGGATAAGAAGCTGCTTAACCATGCAAACATGCTTAAGGATACGATCAAGGAAATCGTAAGGGCGGAGACTGAGGCTAACAATATCATAAACAATGAAACGATCCTTAAGGCCTTCACCGCGTCCCTCAAACAATTTTGTACGACATCTGGAACAGCTTCCGGGCCGGCTTACACACACAACACATTTGAAACATCCAATGACGGCAATGGTGATGACACCACTAAGACGGTGGAATCTGACTCCAATTTGGGGCGTAATGAAATTGGTGTTAACCATAAATCTGCGAGAGCCAACGACGGGATCAACACAAATCCGCAGTTTGCTTATGAGGTTGCTGCCTTCTATTTGTCTCCAAAATTTGGTCAACTTTCCTCTAATTTTTTTGTGCTCATATCGTTTGTCAAAATAGTGCTAACTCTCTACGTCCCTTGCATTTTAGGGTAATCCCCATGATGTGTGTGCTCAGACCCTTTTAGGGAGACCACATGTTATGTCACTTATGTCTATTTTTGTCTCAGTCGCTTATAATCCAGCACTTTGTACCTCATATTTAGTTGAAGTTATGTGAAATCCTAATTATCTGATAATTGCTATATTGCTGGTAACATAACCAATTTTCGGGATATTTGTGTATATCAGATAATATGAATATTTTCATATTACACCTAGATGGTACCATATGTTATATGAGAATAACATTATCGAGCTAAGAATATTATCGAGATAACATATACTATTATGTTAACAATTATGATGTCCAACGTGTTGTTAGGCCCCCTCGCTTGACGATAATGGTAGGGCTGGTACTCTGAATCCCCATGGGAGTCTCCAAAGCTTGTATGGATCCATCCCAACTAATGACGAGATTGGAGAGGTACATAAAACAAATCCACATATTATGTTATAAACTTCCTCAATATCTAACAAATTATTCTCCTTTTCCTGATCGGGCATCCATTATAGGAGATTGAGAAAGACTGCCCTCCCCAGCTGAAGGTACTGTTGATGGCGTGGAAAGAGAGGCAATAATTACACAAGTTAGTCAAAGTGCACTTGCAATGGAGGTTAAAGATAACCAGGTCAGCTGTTTAATAAAATCTATAGGGTTAACTGTTTAGGGTATAATTAACACATTTTTGAGTTTATTTCTGAGGGTTTGTTTAGTGTTTATGGTTTATTGTTTACGAAGGAAGTCTCCACTGTCTGGATAATGTAGATATCTATATAATTCACTGGATAATATAGTTTACAATTTCAAACTTATTTGGGTAATTTACTATCGTTAATCAGATAACATGGTTATTGATAACATTTTGAACCACATTTCGGATTTATTGGGATTTCTAGAAAACTATAGGGTCTCGGGTTTATAGACTAGTGTTTACGGGGTTTTAAGGGTTTAGGGTTTACTGCTTTTGGTTTAGGGTTTAGGGTTTAGGGTATAGGGATTAGGAAGACCCCATTGTATGGATAATGTAGAAATCCAGAGAATGTATTGGATAATATAGTTTTACAAATTCATAGTTATCTGGGTAATTAAATACAGAGATTAAGATAACAAAGTTATTTACTTTTCATTTTAAGAACACTTGGTTATTAATGAAAAGTAAAGGGTTTAGGGTTTGACGGGCCTAAACCTATACCCTAAACCTATTTGTTTAGGGATGATGCTTTAAATTTTTGGGTTTAGGGTTTGTGGTGTGTGGTTAGGGTTAAGAGATTAGAAACAAATATCCTACTATCTAGATAATGTAGTTATCCCGGCAAATGTTGTTACATGTTTGTTTGGGAATCAATAAATATCACATGTCATGTACTGAGAACCTAAATATATGCAATTACATTTGAAGATTCGTAAGTATTAATGGGAATGGATTTAATCATAAACATAATATTTCACATTGAATATGGCTTAAAAGATAACCAAGTTTACCTAAGAATGAGATAAATAGTTAAAGGCAGACTTTTACTTTTTTAACATAATATTCAACATTCTTAATGGCATACATACACACATAACTATTGTTAAACAGATAATTTAAAATTACAAGATTTTTCAAATAATTCTTGTTTTAAGAATTATTTATTCTTATTGCTCATAACACTTCAGCATCATCTATAGGGAAATGACAAGATAGTCCCTCCGGCGGCTGAAGAAAACGTCAGCGTAGAGGGCATAGAGGAAATTGTTGAAGACGATGAGGACAATGAGGATACAGATAACAAGGTTATCATTAATACATGTTTACCGGAAAACATAAACAACACATTTGTAGAATATATGGTAATTTTGAGCCGTTTTATTTTAAAACACCATTGAAACTAATCATCACATTATGCAATGTAGGTTAACGATAAAACTGGGAATGGTGGGGGCGACAATGCGAAGGGCCATGTAGTAGGTGTCCATGTTAGAAACATAAGGATTAGCATGCAAATGAAGATGGCATCATCAATTCTAAGGAATGAATGTTTTGTTCATGAAAAAAAGAAGAAGCCCACCGTTGAACCGGAACCCACCTCTGAAGGACAAGTCATTGAAAAAAATTACTGTACGGCCGTGCGATATATGAAGAGGTTCCCATTTATGAACACATTTCCACATTAATACGGACAATCCAAATTTTTTTGGTTGCTAAATCTGTTAACGATAACTAACACAATGTACTGTCTATTAGCAGCCCCTTGAACCTAGGATTCTCTGTATCTATGTCTGCCAGAGACATAAACGATGTGGTCGAGCAGAAGAAAATCCTCGAGAATAAAGTAAGTTTCTTTGTCTTGTCAATCCATCCATTTTTGGAAAATGACTAGATCGTTCCTCATATTAACCTTTTCGTCTAGGTTGTTGATGCCCTCATTTGATTCTTTCGGCATGTTTTGAGGACGGACATGGTTGAGGGTCTGAAGCTCAGGGTTGAACTTCTGGATTCTAAGTTTGTGTCCCAACTGGCAAAACAATTCCCCAAGTTTTCTAAGTCACCTGACCGTGATCAATTCAGTTACACATAGCAACCTGCTCAAGTTGTTAAAGGGACGGTGATTCGGATCGCGTACAACTATATGTAGAAGCTGACTTCCTCTACGCGCCATTCAACCTAGAAAAAAAACCATTGGGTTGCTCTTGCAATAGATCTAAGAGCTGCAAAGATAAGTGTTCTTGACTGCAACTACATACTCCGCAGCGAATCTAGTCTCTTCAAGGAAATCGAACCGATTGGGATTATGTTTCCATACCTCCTCAGGCAAGTTGCAGCAAACCCGGAGATGGCTGACGTCCCAAAAACACCATTCATTGTTGAACGCATTGCAGGGATTCCACTGATTGAATCGATTCACGATTCCGATGTTATGACCATCTTTCAGATCCAAACCCATGCGCATGGTGGCTTACCATAAACTCTGGAATTTAATCCAGGGTCCATTCCTCTACATGCAAAGAGACTTGTTACTGCGTTCATAGATCATTATGCATAACTCTGTTTTCGGATAACAATGTTCTTTCTATTCTTCTTGAATAACACTATGTTGTTATATGTATGTTAACTTATGTGTAGGTTAGATTTGGTTGTTAAGGACAAATCTTTTATCTTTTTTTCATGAATTCTATGTATTCGAATATTCAAATAACATATCTTCGTTGCATTATCCTATTTACATTTATTATCCGTATATCGTCAACAGATATATGTTTGCATCTCTTTCTTGTCCATAGAGTTATACACACATCAATTATTTGCATAATTTAGTTTACAACTACAAATTTATCTGGTAATTTATTCCCTACAATCAAATAATTTTCTCTGATTGTCCAGTTAAAAACACTTGGGATATAATAAAATCTACATGGTTTAGTGTTTATTGTTTAGAGTTTAGGGTTTAATTTACACATTTTAGTGTATTTATGAGGGTTTGTTTAGTGTTTAGGGTATTTTGTTTACGAAGGAAGCCCCCATTGTCTGGATAATGTAGATATCCAGATAATTTACTGGATAATATAGTTTACAATTTCAAACTTATTTGGGTAATTTACTAGCGTTAATCAGATAACATAGTTATTGATAACATTATGAAACATATTTCGGATTTATTAGCTTTTATATAAAACCATAGGGTCTAGGGTTTATAGATAAGTGTTTACAAGGTTTTAAGGGTTTTGGGGTTATGGGTTGATTGTTTTGGGTTTCGGGTTTAGGTTTTAAGGATTAGGAAGACCCCATTGTATGGATAATGTAGAAATCCAGCGTATGTACTGAATAATATAGTTTTACAAATTCATAGTTATCTGGGTAATTACATACAGAGATTGAAATAACATAGTTATTTACGTTTAATTTTAAGAAAACTTGGGTATTAATGAATACTAAAGGGTTTAGGGTTTGACGGGCCTAAACTTATTTGCTTAGGGTTGATGGTTAAAATATTTGGGTATAGGGTTTATGGTGTGTGTTTAAGGTTTAGAGATTACAAACAAATATCCCACGAAGCATCATTTTCACTATCTACGACCGCAAAACCTAATGGGAATATTTGGAAGTTGCCGTCTTGTGCATTCGCGGCAACAAGGCAACCTCTGTAGCGTCCGCGTAGGTGTGTACCATCAATGACAATAACCTTCCTCATCCATGGGTATCCTTTAGCGCAAGCTGCCAGAGAGAAAAACAAATATTTGAACCTCTCAACCCCTTCTCGGTCCTTCTCTGTCTTTAGTTCCATGACGGACCCCGGATTTGTCTTTAGCAACAACTTAAAGTATGGAGGAATTAAGGCAAAGGAACCCATCGCAGAACCCATAGCATTGTCCATTGCTATCTCCCTTGATCTCCAAGCCTTCCAGTAGCTGACATTGAGACTATATTGTTGATGCAACATGCGTTGGGGGTCACACGGTCTTGGACCACGACCAATTCCACCGTAATGTGATCCCATCATATTTCCGATCACCGCTGTTGAAGCTTGTCGGTGAAAATTTCCTCTTGCGTCAACACTACATGTGTGACGGAGTGACACACCTTTAATCTCAAATCGTTATTTCTCCCCCACCTTTGTTGCGTATACACGCCATTTACAAGAATGGCTAGCGCATACGAGGGTTAATACTTCCGGCCGGGAAACCGCGCATCGAAAATGGAACTTACGGTTAATAGCGTGAATTGCTAGCTTCAGCTTTGCATCTTCCTTTGTTTTAAACGTTCGTCCCACGAAGATCTCATCGCTGTTGGAGGTTAGTTTAGCACTCCCCGGTTTAGCCCAATTGATCCCGATATGCGACGGTTCGAACTAAGTGAAGGGGGCCCATGATCACATTCAACGGGCCGAGCTCGGTCTAAAGCCCAACTCTCAGACAAACGCGCCGACCTCCGAGATTTGCGGAATCTTTCCTGATTTCAGAGGAAGAAAAGGAAGATTTCCTTCTCCTAATAAAACTAGGAAAATGAAATCATCCCGTTTAGACCGACTTACAAAACTTATAAATAAGGAAGCCATCACCTCATTCAAGATCCATCCACAATCATCTACGAGACCTAAGGAGATTCAAGAGCAAGAGAACTCAGCTTTTATCTTCTTAGTTCTTAAGTCCTTTTTACGATCTAGCAATCTTGTCACTCCACCGAGTTTAATCAATAAAACGAGATTCGATCCATTGAGTTTACTGTTTTGCCCCTTGTGTGATTTTCAGAATCAACAATTGGCGCTGTCTGTGGGGACAGAGGAGCGAAACTTTTCTAACCAAAACATTGAACTTTTGGATCTCGTTGATTAAACTCGGCAATGGTGGAACTACCGATGGACCCGACGCTACCCGTCAACACCTAGAACGACGAGGTTGACAGCACCGCCCATGAAGGTCGTATCCCGCCCAATGGAAGCACTGATCCACCACCAACACTGATTCCACCTGGAATTGCTACCGCTACCTTGGTCCCAGTCAACCAAACCGCCCTCTTCCAAACTATATCAGCATAGATAGCCGAGCTTGCCAAGAAAAACAATGAAAGGTTCGATTCTTTGTTCACAACTCAGACAGAGTTCTGTGATCAACTCACCGAGATCAGACAAACGCCCTTCCGACCCAGTGAAGAAACGCTCGCCGATCTCCGTCGAAACATGTTCCTCGAATCACGTCAAAATACCACCATCCGACCTCCAGCTCCCAGGTTAACAGGTAATCAAGAAAATTCCATCATCGATCAGACATCTCGGGATCACGAACTCGACAGCTTCAATGCCCAACTTCTAGACATGAGGTCCAAATTTCACCAAGCCACCAGCTCAGCACCCAAGATCGACCGTGTGATCCAGGAGACACAGCATACCCCATTCACACAACAAGTTCTCGACATCCTAGTCTGACGTCTGGATAGAATCAAGATCCCACAGTACGAAGGCAATTCGGATCCCCGACACTTCATGACCTCCTTCGGCATCATGATGAACCGCTTCAAATTCCAAACCGAGGAGGAGCAGGATGCCGCAAAGTGTCAACTTTTCATTGAAAATCTTGGCGGAACCGCGCTCGATTGGTTCTCACAACAAGAAGCAAACTCAATCAACAACTACACCGAGCTCACAACCAAGTTCCTCAAACGCTTTACCATGTTCATCAAAAAGAAGACTAAGAACGTAGAACTATGGGCCCTCGAGCAAGGACCAACCGAGTGATGAGGACATCGAGCCAAAGGCCCAAGTCATCCAAGCACCACTTGTGCCAAGTGGTCCCGTGACTAGAACCAGGAGCAGGAGCATGGAAAAGAAGTTCAACATGTTCATGGACCAGCTTTATTAAGGTCGGTGAAGTCAACACAAATTCTCCATTTTTCGTTCTTCTTTTTCACGACCACCGGATTAGCCTGCCAGTCTGGATAACTGACCTCCGTGATTGATCCTGTGCTGAGTAACCTTTCGACTTCGTCATTGACGGCCTGGGCTTTCTCTAGACTGAGCTTGCGCCGTTTTTGTTTGATTAGTTTGAAGGTCGGATTGATATTGAGTTCGTGACTTGTGACTTTTGGGTTGATTCCGGGCATATCTTTGATCGACCAAGCAAATGTTGAGACGTTCTTTTTGAGGAAACGAATTAGATTGTTCTTGATTTCTTCATCTAGTTCGGCTCCTATGCCCACGCATCTTCCAGGGTTGAGCTCGTCGATGTTGACTTGAACGATTATCTCTTGTCTAAGCAGGTCGGGATCTATATTCTGGCTTAGTGGATCGGTTGAAGTTTTGCTTGTGCTGATGACACATGTTCGGGATGCCGTTCTTAATTTACATTCGTTGATGTAGCATGTTCGTGACATCACTTGATCGCCTTTGAGGGTAAAGAGTCCGGATGGTGTCGGGAATTTCAGACACTGATGGTAAGTCGAGATGACGGCCTTCATTGCATATATCCAGGGTGTTCCGAGTATGACGTTATAGATTGCAGGTTTTTCCAGGACCAAAAATTTAGCCATCTTCATGATTCCGCCGACGTAGATAGGTAGCTTGACTGTTCTCGCGGTCATGGTTAGCTCTCCTGGGAACCTGGTGAGTGGCTCGATGTTTGGTTTGATTTGGGAATCTGGGAAATCCATGTTTCGTAATGTTTCTCTAAATTTCACGTTTACCGAGCTGCCGATATCGACCAGTATTCGCCCGACGGCAACGTCTCTGATGAGTAGGTTGACGACTAATGGGTCGTTGTGCGGCATGTGAAGCCCTTCTGTATCGGCTTCGGAAAAGGTTATCAGTATCCCGCTTGAAGTAGCTCGGTTTTCTCGTTTTGGGGTGATTTCTTCTCTACTATATTCCTTGATTGCCCGAACTGAATAATTACAGGATTCAAGTGCGCCCATGATCATATTAACTCACTTCCGAACTAGCGGGATGAACTAGCATCAGTGTCGGTGTTCGTTTGTTTGGGATTTCTGGCTGTGTTCGGCCTTTCGTTATTATCGCGACGCCGACCTCCATTGTTATCGTTGTGGCGGAATCTGTTACTGGGCCGTAATGCATTTTCGACCGGGACCTCCCCCTTTTTGTACTTCAGCAAAAGGAAATCTTTAAGATGTCGGCATTCTTCGGTGCTATGACCTTCTCTGTTGTGAAATTGGCAGAACGGCCCGAAATTACTTGCTGGCTCTTTCGGATCATCGTGTCGGACCCATGTATTCCAGGGTTGCTGCGGTTGAATGGCGCTAATTTGATGAGTTCCAGGTCGTCGCTCGTAATGATTTCAGGTGTCTCGGTATTCGTCCTTTGTTTTGTCTTTGGGAGTGACTTGTTTTGATAGGGCATATTGCTTGTCTTTTGGGGCTTCCTCTTCTTCTTCAAGGTTGTAGATGTGTGATTTATGTAAGATGTCTTCCAGAGTTTTAGGCCAGTTGCGTTTGATATCTTTGTGAAAGTCGGACTTGTACCAGGTCACCTTGTAGAGGGCTTCGATCGCGGCTTCGTCATCAATGGTGCAGTGAGATACTATTGCTTTGAATCGATTCATGAAGTCGCATAATGGCTCTTCACTTTTTTGTTCAAGAGCCCATAGGTCGGCGTTCCGCGTTTTCTGCTTTATGAACATCGTGAAACGCTTGAGAAATTTGGTGGAGAGCTCGGTATAATTGTTGATTTAGTGCGCATCTAGCTGTGAGAACCAACCGAGTGCGGTTCCACTGAGATTTTCCACGAAGAGTTGGCATGTGGCAGCGTCTTTCTCTTCCTTGGTGTCGAATCGAAAACGGTTTATCCTGATACCAAACAAGGTCATGAAGTGGTGGGGGTCGATATGTCCGTCGTATGATGTGATCTTGATTTTTTCCAAACGCCGAACTAGGGTGTTGATGATCCGATGTGTGAACGGTGTCTTCTGAGTCTCTTGGATTACGCGATCGATCTCGGGTGCCGAGTTGGTGGCTTGATGAAATTTGGATTTCATCTCTTGAAGTTGGGATTTGACGTTCTCAAATGATCCAAAGACGCCTGGTCGGTAATGTGCATCCCCTGGTTATCAGCGGATCTTTGGGTGGTAGGTCGGGCTGTTGCACTCTGGTTTCGGCTTCGGTCTAGTTAATCGATGAGGTTTTGGCGAAGAGGGGGTGTCGCGTTTTCGGGCTGGGAAGTTATTGGGTTCTGTCTGAGTTCACCGATCTGGTCTCGGAGTTCTGTCTAAGTTGCAAACAAAGAATCAAACCTTTCGTCGTTCTTTTTGGCGAGTTCGGCCAGCTGTGCTGCCATAGCCTGCATGACAGCGGTCGTGTCGATTGGAACCGGAGTGGCAGTAGTAGTTCCTGGTGGATTTGGTGGTGGAGGGTCGTCGTTCCCGTTGGTCGGTACACGATTGTCGGGGCTGATCTCATTATTCTGGGTGTTTTGATCGCCGAGTACGGATCCATCGCCAACGAGTGTCGAGGTATCATTAGGGTCGGCCATTGTTGAGCTTATCAACCAAGATCCGTAAGTTATGTTTGACTCCCCACAGACGGCGCCAATTGTTGATTATGAAAATCACACAAGGGGTAAAACAGTAAACTTATAATTGGAATCTCATTTTATTGATTTGAGCTCGGCAAAGTACAAGATCGCAAGTCGGAAAGATAACTCAGAAACTAAGGAAATAAGAACAAGTGATTTTGAGCTCTCGATCTCCTTTTTGTCTCTGGCTTGTGATTGTTGTCAATGAATGAGAATGAGACGAGGGCCTCCTTATTTATAAGATTTGAAGTCGGTTGTTTTCGTAGTTCCTTCAGGAAAAGGAAAATTTCCCGAAATCCCTCAGAGATAAGGAAATGTTCCGCGAACCTCGGAGGTCGGTCTCGGTCGCGATGAATTGGGCCCACCGTGGAGCTTTGGACATCGGCGTCATTACGAGATGGGCTTTACTTCGGGCCCAAAGTTTGGTTCCGCGATCATGGGCCCTTCTTCCCCGGGTCAGAACCGTCGTAAACCGGAATCGATCGAACCGGTCTTGGTTCAAATCGATCGAACCGGTCTTGGTTTAAGTGAAATTTTCTCTTCGTTTTCTTCGTCTTTGTCGATTTATTTTGCTGGAATCCATTGATACGCTTTTGAAATTTGTGTGCAAGGAACTATGGAGAACAATGGAGCTCCCCAAGATCCCAACGCCCTCCTCATGCAAGCCATCACGGCCATGCAACAACAACTACAAAGAGTGGTACAGAGGCTTGACCACATGGAGCAGCCTCAAGCCAATCCCCAACAAAGACCACATCCACGTGTTAATGGTTATGGCGAAGACCTAGACGCCAACCCGGAGGAAGATCAACCACGGGTGAGAAGAAGGGTTCCAAGGCAAGACGACTTGGGGGAAGCAGAAGGTGACTTACCGCGACACCATCATTCTCAGGACATGAAGCTCAAGGCACCTACCTTTGCTGGCCGAGTTGATCCCGAAGCATACTTGGAGTGGGAGCAACGCATGGAGCACATCTTTGCGTACTACGACTACAACGAGCAAAAGAGGCTAGCTTTGGCCGTCGCTCAACTCACGGACCATGCGCTCTCATGGTGGGATCGTGAGGTTTCTGACAGAAGGAGGAGCCAATCACCTCAAGTCCGTACTTGGCAGGAGATGAGACAGCTCATGAAGAAGAGATACGTCCCGACGTACTATCACCGAGACCTTCAAAAGAAGTTCCGAAAATTATCCCAAGGGACAAGGAGTGTGGAGGAGTATTTTGAAGAGTTTGAACACCTAAGGAACCGCTTGGAGTTGGATGAAGACACTGAAACCCTCATGGCTCAGTTCCTAGATGGATTAAACGAGCGAATCAGTCACAAAGTGGAGCAACTTCCGTACCATGACTTACATCCTACACCACGCCATCCAAGCCGAGCAACACCTCAAGAAGAAGTCCTATGCTACTGGAAGAACTCGGAGTAGTCAAGCATGGGACCAGAGCCGAGCCAAGCCCCAACACCCGACGACCTTCCCATCTAAGGCCGCAGACAAGGGCAAGGCGGTCGCCATCGACCCTAGATTCAACTCTAGGACATCCGAGCCCACCCAAGGTAAGTTTTCTAATCCAAGCACTTCTAGAACTCGTGACATAACCTGTTTTAAGTGTAAGGACAAAGGACATATGGCTAGAGAATGCCCGAACCCTGAGTGATGATCGTTTTGGAATTGGGAGAGTATGAGTCCCATGATGAGGACGATATGGACATGATCGAAGCAGCCACTGAAGAAGTAGATTGTGAAGCTGAATATGGTGAGTCCTTGTTCATAAGACGAGCCTTGAACCTCACGGTTCATCCTGATGAGACGGCTCAAAGAGACAACATCTTTCATACAAGATGTTCCATCCGAGGCAAGGTATGTAATCTGGTAATTGATGGAGGGTACGTCGTGCACCAATGTAGCAAGTGACTACATGGTCACTAAACTCGACCTAGAACGAACTAGACACCCTCACCCTTATAAGTTAAGATGGTTAAATGATAAGGCTGAATTACGAGTAACGGACCAAATACTAGTACCATTCAATGTGGGCAAGTACTCGGATGAAGTCGTGTGTGATGTTGTTCCGATGCAAGCTGGCCATCTTCTTCTTGGTAGAGTAGACCTTGGCAGTTTGATAAGGACGCCATTCACCATGGCATAAGTAACATGTATACGTTTGTCCATGATAAGAAGAAGTATAACTTGACACCTCTCACGCCAACTCAAGTACATGAACTTCAAGTTAAGATGTTAAGAGAAAAGGACAATACGAACAGGAACAACTTGTTAATTAAGCCCAGCTATGTCTCTAAGGCAATCACTTGCAAAGAACCGGTATTACTAATGATCTTTAAGGAGTCTTTGAGTGCAGGTTCTAGTGCGATGGAGCAACAACTCCCTACTGAAGTTGCCAAGCTATTGGAACGTTTTCTGATGTGTTCCCTGATGAGATACCCCCTGGCTTACCTCCCATAAGAGGAATAGAGCACCAGATCGATTTCATTCCTGGAGCCCCATTGCCTAATCGAGCCGCGTACCGCGTCAACCCGGAGGAGGCCAAGGAGCTAGAGAAGCAAGTGAGGGAACTCATGGACAAGGGCTATGTTCGTGAGAGCCTTAGTCCATGTGCCGTTCCAGTCCTTGTGGATTGTCGCGCCATCAACAACATAACGATCAAATACCGACATCCAATACCGAGGTTAGATGATATGCTTGATGAGCTTTCTGGTTCTAACTTGTTTTCTAAGATTGATCTCAGGAGCGGATACCATCAAATAAGGATGAAAGAAGGTGATGAATGGAAGACGGCGTTCAAGACCAAGCAAGGCTTCTACGAGTGGCTAGTTATGCCGTTCGGGCTAACCAATGCACCGATCACCTTCATGCGACTTATGAATGAGGTTTTAAGGCCCTACATCAGTAAGTTTGTAGTGGTATATTTTGATGACATTCTCATTTATAGTCGGAATTTGGGTGAACATTTGACTCATTTGGAACAAGTACTTAAGACGCTTCAACGAGAAGGCCTTTACGCCAACTTGAACAAGTGCACATTTTGCGCTAATGAGCTTGTGTTTTTAGGCTTCATTGTGAGTTCACAGGGACTTAGAGTGGACCAGGAGAAGGTCCATGCAATCCAAGAATGGCCCACGCCAACAAACATTAGCCAAGTTCGGAGCTTTCACAGGTTGGCTAGTTTTTACCGACGGTTCGTGAAGGATTTCAGCACCCTTGCTGCGCCTCTCACTGCCATCATCAAGAATGACATGGCATTCAAGTTTGGCGATGCCCAGGAAGAGGCCTTTAAAGGCCTGAAGGATAGATTGACCAATGCCCCTGTTTTATCTTTGCCTGATTTTTCTAAAACGTTTGAAATTGAGTGTGATGCCTCAGGTTTAGGGATCTGTGCTGTTCTTACTCAAGGAGGCAGGCCCATTGCTTACTTCAGTGAGAAACTCAGTGGAGCCACGCTCACCTATCCCACATATGACAAGGAGCTCTACGCCTTAGTCCGAGCCATGGAAACGTGGCAGCACTACCTACTAGCGAAGGAGTGTGTCATACACACAGATCATGAAACGTTGAAGCATTTGAGAGGGCAAACGAACCTCAAGAGACGGCATGCTAAGTGGCTGGAGTTCATAGAGACCTTCCTTTATGTAATCAAATACAAGAAGGGAAAGGACAACGTAGTGGCTGATGCCCTATCTCGGAGACACGCGCTTATCTCCACCATGGAAGCCCAGGTTCTAGGATTTGAAATGATTATTCCTTTATATGAATCTGACCTTGATTTTGCAGAGATATACAAGAACCATGGAAAGGGAGCCCACGTTTCTTACTATGTCTATAACGGCTATCTTTTCAAAGACAAACGATTGTGCATTCCACAATGCTCGCTAAGGGAGCTTATCGTCCGAGAAGCGCATGGAGGGGGCCTAATGGGTCATTTTGGCGTGGACAAGACTCTTGCCATGCTTAAGGAGTATTTCTTTTGGCCACACCTCAAGAAATCAGTCGAAACTTTATGTGCAAGATGTATCACTTGCAAGAAAGCCAAGTCTCGGGTTCACCCGCACGGTTTGTATCTTCCTTTACCGATTCCTAATTCACCATGGATTGATATTTCTATGGATTTTGTGCTAGGGTTGCCCAAGATCAGACACAAGGACTCCATCTTTGTCATGGTGGATCGGTTTTCAAAGATGGCGCACTTCATTCCATGCGCCAAGACGAACGATGCTACACAAACCGCGGACCTCTTTTTCAAAGAAATTGTCCGACTACATGGAGTGCCGAGGACGATCGTCTCGGATCGAGACACCAAGTTCCTGAGCCACTTTTGGAGAACCCTCTGGAAGAAACTAGGCACCAAGCTGCTCTTCTCCACGACCTGCCATCCACAAACCGATGGCCAAACCGAAGTGGTCAACCAGACGCTCGGAACACTACTTTGAGCGACTATAGGGAGAAACCTTAAAACTTGGCTTGAAGCCTTACCTTTTGTTGAATTTGCTTATAACAGGGCTGTCCATAGTGCTACTCACTTGTCTCCCTTTCAGGTGGCATATGGATTCAATCCCCAGACGCCAATGGATCTTACGCCTCAAACCGAGTTCTTAAATCTCGACGGAGTAAAGAAGGCAGAGGAAGTGAAGAAGCTCCATCAAGCGGTCAAGGAGCAGCTCGAAAGGACCAATGCCCAACATGTGAAGAATGCCAACAAAGGCAGGAAGCAAGTGTCCTTTGAAGTTGGAGAATGGGTGTGGTTACACATGAGGCCGGAGAGGTTCCCGGATCAACGCAAATCGAAACTATCGCCCCGCGGAGACGGCCCGTTCAAGATCTTAGAAAAGATCAATGAAAATGCCTACAAGCTCGAACTCCCAGGTGAGCTTAAATTGTCAGCTACGTTTAATGTTTCTGACTTAGCTCGTTTTGATGCAGGTGAAGACGTTTTGGGGTCAAAACCTTTTGAAGAGGGAGGGAGTGATGAGGACATCGAGCCAAAGGCCCAAGTCATCCAAGCACCACTTGTGCCAAGTGGTCCCGTGACTAGAACCAGGAGCAGGTAACACTAAGTGGCCACTCATCAAGCCCAAGTCCGTGGCCCATTTATCTATGGTCGTCTTCAACTCACCAGAGACGACTTAGGCCCAAGGAGGTCATTAGTTGGGTTTGTGGATCGTTTGTGTGCTCTTTTCCCACCCTTCGTTTTTGTCCCACTAGGTTTTGCGAAGATGGGTTTTTAACGAGGCCAAACGATTCGCAATATCATTGGCCCATCTAATGACTCTCTGCAAGCCCACTAGACCGAGCAGCGAGGCCTCTTATCCCTTAGTCTATTTTTCTTTTTATTCTTGTACGAAGGCCCAATTGTTTAGGGTTTCTTCCTTTTCTTTCTTTAGCGTTGTTTTTCTCTTTAAATACCTAAGGCCTTGGTCTAAACTCTTTTACGCAGACAATAATTAAAGTTTTTATCTCGTTTTTGTTTCAAAAAAACCCTACCTCTCTCTCTAGTTTGTGAGCTAAGTCCGACTACAGAGATTTCCTTGAAGTATCAATAGGCAGACGCACCTATTGTGGTTCCAACACGCCACCATCGATCCATCATATCCTGTTGAAGACAAGGAGAGACCGTTGTCCAATTGTCTCAGCAACCCCGATCTAGATCTCGACCCTCTCGGCCAAGAACCCGACCGTATCGATCCCAAAGCTTGCCTACTCGACCCCGATCAAGTTGTATAGGGCTTGGAGCGTGCATCACCGAGCCATTAAGAGACTTCATGGATTAATTCAAATCAGTAGTAGCTCACTGCACCATTGATGATGACGCCGCGATCGAAGCCCTCTACAAAGCAAATGGTATCAGTCGGCCTTTCACAAGGAAATTCACCGCACCCGACCTCCGACCCTAGAAGATGCCCTGCACAAGTCACACACGTATATTCACGAGGAAGAGGAACAAGCCGCCAAACACAAGCAGTACATCCTCTCAAGACAGCTCTTACCTAAGGAAAAACTCAAGGAAGAAGCTCGCGAGCCGCGATCTCAATTCGAAAGGCGACCTACGACCCACCAAGTAACCGCCATCCCTCCACATCAACCATGGAATACTTGTGTCAGGCCGGAAGAACCACATGACGATCCGAAAGAATTTGCAGGCGACCCCGAGCCGTATGGCGAATTTCATAAAAGAAAAGGTCACAATACTAAGGAATGACAACATCTCAAGGACCTGCTGCTTCGAGGTTTTAAGAATGGCGAAATATCACCTCAGGCCACCCCCGATCTAACAACTGATTTTGCCGCAACAGTACTAAGAAGCAGAACAAGGATAATAACCAAGAACGAGCTAAGGATGACGCCGATACCGAGCTGCCAAAACGAGATAGTGAGGACCGACCCAAAGATCACACGATCCCAAAAGCCCGAAAGAGGGTCCACATGATCATGGGCGCGATCGAGTCCTGCAATTACTCAGTCCGGGCAATCAAGGAACACAGTCGCGAAGCAATTGCGGCACAACGAAACACCTGAGTTCCTGAAGGTGGTTGTTGATTGTAGAAATAACACAAGGATAAAAAGAATTGAAAGATCGATCGGGATCTTGTTTTTATTAAATCAAACTCGTCGGAGTTTACAAAAATATTCTGAGATCGGTAATGAGGTCGAGATCGGATTTCGAGCTCTCACTTTCTCTCTCTAAAAATGTATTGCGAAATTCCTCCCCTTCAAAATGTAGTCGGGACTTCCTTATTTATAAGCTTCCTCGGCGGCTTAGACATTTTCCCCGAATCCGAGAAAAGTTCCGCGAATCCCGGATTAAAAAACTAATTAATCTTTATTTTCCGTATTTTCCGTAAAGTTCCGCGAATCCCGGTAGTGGGTTTTGATTACCACGGGTTGATACCGACAAGCTCGGTATATCGCAGGTCGGCAATCGCTTGATGTCTTTTTCTTTACCGATCTTGAACCGTCGTGATCAACCTGGCCGATCTCGATTCGAGATGAGGATTCGAGTTCGGCCTTCACCGAGCTCGGTGATTGTTGCTTTGTGAACTTCTTTACCGATCTTGAACTGTCGTCGATCGGGATTAACTCACCGATCTCGGTTCAAACTCGTCGTTCCGAGCTGTTCACCACCAGTTCGGTATTTCTTCGGATTCTTACCGAACTGGTCGGTTAGCAAGTCCTTCGTGGGCCTTTCTTTCAAGCTCGGAAGTCGGCAACCGTCTCGTGGTATCTCCTTCTGAGTTCGAACCGTCGTCAACCGAGATCAATTGGGCCGGTCTCGGTTCAAACCGGGCTAAACCGGGGAGTGCTAAACTCACCACCAACAATTAGTCCGCCCCCAGTTCGCGAATGAGTCTTTTGAGTTCGGCGAAGTTACTGAAGAATTTTTAGTCCGGTTGGAATTGAGATCGGTTCTTTCCTTGATCCGAATTTCAGCGGTTCCCAAATCGAAGATCTTTTGAGTTCGACGAATCTTGAAAAGACGCGTTGGTCCGGTTTCCATAACCATTGCGGAAATCAAGGAATCGCGACGATTCGGCTCCTTTAACCGTCGCAGAAATCGAGGAGTCGCCATAATTGCCTTTCTCTCTATAAATACCCTCAGGCTTCTCCGAATTCTTACTTCATTCTCGCTTACAAGAGGTACGCTTTCTTTTTCTCTCTCTAGCGCTCTCCCTTCTCTCTAGATTATTTTTTGTTTTGAAATTTTTCGACCTTGCTCCCCCGTGATTTTGCCGATCTGCTTTGAAGATCTTCAAACTTTCCGATCTGTCTTCAAACTGTTCTTCGCCAAATTGTTCCGACTTTGTCTTCTTTGATCGAGATGAGTTCGAGTTCTTCTTCAGCTTCTGTTAACGACTGAACTCATTCTTCGCAAAATCCGAACATCGATCTCAATTTGTTCGTCACTTCGTCGGATCCAGATGATTCATCCGACGACGGTCTTAGTGTGGTTAGACAAGAATTAGTCAGGCGTAACTCGCGCTTTCCTCCAGCTGGTCCGAGTTGTTCCCGAGCTATCATACAAATTCCGAATCTTATGGACAGAGAGAGTCGCGAGGCGGATGCTCAGGTTCGGGTTGAAGATGAGCAGATTGCCGAGGATGATCAAGTTCGGCCTGATGGAGAGTTGGCCGCTGATATCGAAAATAGACAACCTATCGAGGTGGGCGAACAAGTTCGGCTTGATAGGGAACTGGCTGTCGAGCTTGCCGAGGCTGAAGGAGAAGGAGTCCGGCCGGCGGATGAGGTCGTTCCATTATCAGTTCGCAGAATTGTTACACCGCCCACTGTCGGGCCGACTCGATCAACCATCATTAGCGTTCAACAAACTATGGAGCGATGCAGAGCTCCCGTCGATATTGTCTTTCATATCCCGAATGAGGACCAAAGACCTTGGGACGTCCCTGAGGGTTTCGTCTGCGTGTATGAGGACTATTTCAGAAGCTGCAGACTTAAATTCCCTTTGCCCGAGCTTCTTTATAGGTAGTCTGCGCGCCGTCATGTCGCGATCTCCCAACTCCAGCCTGCCACGATTATCAATATCGTCGGGCTTCTAATCCTTGGGGAAGATTGCGATATTCCGATTGATGTCCGGGTGTTTGAGAGGTTGTTCCGTGTGAACATCGCAAAACAGAAACCTTGGCTCTTGTCGGCAAATGCGAAACCGGAGTACATTGTCACGGGAAATAAGCCGAGCAAGGTTAACAGTTGGAATACCCGTTACTTTTATCTCCGGATCGACGATCTGTCTGTAGAACGGCCCGATGGAAATTACCGGACTCAGTGGAGGATCCCCATTGGTAGATATCAGTCTTTGCTTAGACGTTTTTCAATTAATCTTATCTAACCATTTTCAATCTTGTCTTTTCAGCTCGTCATACTCCGAGCATCCTCACAACGATCCCTGGGTTTACTTCCGAGCACGAGAAGAGGCTGAGTGCGGCTGGGAAAATTCGTTGGCCAGAAGCATACCAGGAGAAACTTAACTTGAAATCTAAACGAGGTCTCAGAGGTTCGTCTCAGCAATTGTTTCATTTTGTTCGATATCGTCTTTTCTCTAACTCCCGAGCTACTTTTGCTTTAGCTAATCCATTCGGTAGGAAGAGGAAGATGAAGATCGATGATATTCCCGACTTCGATTATGATATGGAGGATGACAAGGACCTTGCCGAGGTCTCTCCCAACCATCATAACGAGCGGGTCGGCGATGAGGAGCGAACTGCTGAAGAGGAGGCGGTTGTTGAGGAGGAGCAGGTTCCTTTGGAGGGGAAGTACCTGCTGAAGGGGATGCGAATCCCAAAACCGAGCTGGAGGCCGAAAGGCAGAAGAAAAAGAAGAGGAAGAGTTCGACCAGGAAGTCGTCAAGGCGAGCAGCTAAAGGCCCGAACTCCCCCCAGGCAGGCGATAATAATCTGACGGTGCGTACCGAGGTCGCTGGAGAAAGTCAATCAGACCGTTCTGCCATCTCAAAAAGACAGCGAACTGCCGGACCATCGGCCCACTCGGTCAAGTTTGATTATGACATGGACGAGCCCATCATTAATGATGCGGGAGCGTGCGCCGATCTGTATCGGCAATTGACTTTCGACACCCAAGAGCTGCCTCCAACCAAAGACCTCATCCAGTCTGAAGCTTACTAAAAACTAGCTCGTACTACTGCCGACGTAAGTGAACTCCCGACTGCTTTGTTGTTGTTGTTTTTTTTTTTTTTTTTTTGATTTGAGGCTCGGCGCATGACAGCTTTCTTTTATTTCCTTTGTAGATGGTTGCTCAGACGAACGAGCTCGTTGGAACATACGACCATTAGCTCGGTGTAGCACGTCGAGAGGCTATCGAGGTCGGAGATGCTGTCAAGGAACTGCAGAAAGAGCTGCTTGCTGAGCAGGCGAGATTGGAAGCCGGCGACCTGGCCATTGCCAAACTTAGAAAGGAGCTATTCGTCTCGAGGAAGGCGTACGCCGAGCTTAAGGTAGACATGGACGCGGTCGTCCAGGAGTTGAAGAACGAGATGATTCGTACAAGGGAGATGGAGAAAAGAAAGGAGGTGACCGAGAAGTGCCAAGCTCGTCTCCAAAAGGTGAAAGATCATCTTGCTGCAATTGATCAGCGGAAGGCACCATTCCCTGGCATCAACCAACTCCATGGAGTTCTCAACTTCTGCGATGTCCTTGAGAGGAAAGACGGCATCGTCGTCCCGCCGGCCCGTATAAAAAAGCTGAAGAGGCTTAAGGCTGCGAAGTCGGCAGAATACGAAGCTATCGCGTGTTGCGAACTCACCAAGGAGGATCTCGCTGTATCACCGTTCATCGAGCCTGTTTATCCGGAAATCTCCCCGCCGATTGGGGTAGAAATCCCTCCGGGACTTGATACGTTCGGTTCGAATGAGCCCACGATCTCGGGCAACCGAACAAGTGAAATAAGAGATCAAGATGTCTGATTTTTTTTATTCGCTTCTGCTAGTTCGGTAAACTCTTCTTTATGCCCGAGGGGCTTTCTTTGTAAACTCTTTTTGCCCAAGGAGGCCTTTGCGATTTAACGAATTCGGTATTATCTTTTCCGTATTGTTTCACTTTTTTGATTTCGATCTCGGTTTTTATACTTAGTCGTATTGTTTCAACTTTCGACTTTGATCTCGGTATTATCTGTTTCGTATCTACGCAATCGAGTTCGGCTTTTGTGAGGTCGTAAAATGATACGATCCTCTCGGGTTCATCATACACCAAAATGGGACCGTAAATAGATACGGTCTTAGCCGGGGTATAGAGGATGAACTCGATTCTACGATCAATTCGAGATCGGCGATCATTAGTAGATCGGCTTACTAGCTTGCGATTGTAGTGAAATCGGCTTATTAATTTTGCGATTGTTGAGAAATCGGTTTAATTTTGCGAGAGGAAACGTTCGGCTTTACCTTGGAGCTTAGCATAAGAGTTCATTGGTAGCTCGTCTTAAGATACTCCAAGTCTTCTCAGATCGAATCGGAGTGTGCGAGATTAACTCGGCTTATCCATAACCCCATGGGGATGCATGTGAGACAAAGCTCGGCTTATTCATTTATACCGATCGCCTGGCCAGGGTGTCGATGTGGAAAACCGCGATGGTTTAAGTGCGAACTAGTAGTTCGGCTTACATTTATTAGTCGTTTTTGACTGTAGTGCGAACTAAGAAGTTCGGCTTTAAGGAGATTATGATCTGTTTGAGTTCGGTGGACCGTTTGAAGATACAAACTTTTCGAGTTCGGTTTTTGCAGATATGATTTATTTGAACTTGGTGAACTGTATAAGTTCGTCTTTTTGAAGATGCAAACTTTTAAGTTCGTCTTTTTGAAGATGCAAACTTTTAAGTTCGGCTTTTTGAAGATGCAAACTTTTAAGTTCGGCTTTTGTTGAAGATGCAAAATTTTAAGTTCGGCTTTTGTAGAAGATGCGAACTTTTAAAGTTTGGCTTTTGTTGAAGGTGCGAACTTTTCGAGTTCGGCTTTTGTTGAAGGTGCAAACTTTTCGAGTTCGGCTTTTTGAGATACTTTGGAAATAAAATTTTATTAAAGTCACAGCTGTACCCGTGGTGGGTTGTCTATGTACCCCCTTGAGGGAGGGATCAAGCCATTCGTAGTTCATGTTACATCGGAATGGAAGACGAGCTTATTGGATGAGCTCCTTTTTTTTTTTTTTTTTTTTTTTTTTTTTGGCGCGATGCCGAACTTAATAATAATAGCGCTTGAGGTTTATTGAGTTCTACGATCGTGGGATCGGGGTTCCGTCCATCTTCATAAGTTCGTAGACGCCGGGTTTGACGACCCGCATTATCTGATATGGTCCTTCCCAATGAGTGCCGAGCTTGCCAGCGTTTTTCTCTTCGGTCCCTTGAAAAACTTTTCGTAGGACAAGGTCACCGTCCTCAAAATGTCGACCTCGTACTTCCTTGTTGTAATAGCGCGCCCCTAAGTTTTGATAGTTCTGTATTCGGAGTAACGCTTGTCCGCGCAGTTCCTCGAGCCCGTCGAGGTTGTCGAGCATCATTTCGTCGTTCAGGCCGGGATTTTGTGTTAGCATTGTTCGGCGTATGGTAGGGATATTGATCTCTGCCGGACATAAGGCCTCCGAGCCGTATGCTAAGAAAAATGGAGATTGTCCGGTAGATCGCTGAGGTGTAGTTCGATGAGACCAGAGGACTCCGTCTAGTTCGTCGGACCATCGTCCCTTCTTCGCATCCAATCTCTTCTTGAGTCTGTCGATCACGGTTTTATTAGTCGCTTCGGCCAGGCCATTGCCTTGTGGGTATCTCGGTGTTGAGAAACTTAGCCGGATTTTCCACTTTGCACAGAAATCGCCGAACAACGTCGAAATGAATTGTGGCCCATTATCGGTGATGATCTCATATGGCATTCCGTGTCGGCATATGATATATTTCCAAACGAATTTCTGAACATCAAGGGCTTGTATCTCGGCGTACGATTCGGCCTCAACCCATTTGGTGAAGTAATCGGTCATAACGAGATGAACTGCTTCTGTGTTGTTGAACGCCGTAGGGGACCGATGATGTCCATTGCCCATCGCATAAAGGGATAGGGTGCTAACAGTTCGGTTGGTAGATTGATCATCGGACCGTGTCGTTGGCATTTGTCGCATTTAGCTACAAATTTTTCACAATCTTTCAACATGGTCGGCCAATAGTAACTTGCCTTTTTTATTTTCAGAGCCAGGGAGTGCCCTCCGGAATGATTTCCCCGATCCTTTGTGTACCTTACTCATGACTTCGTCAATGTCGTTGTTAGATACGCATACCAGCAGGACTCCTGCGGCGCTCCATCAGAATAATTCCCCTTTGAGGACGATGTACGAGGCTGCTCTCATCTTAAGTCGCCGAGCTGCCCACCTGTCCGTTGGGACCAATCCGTCGCAGATATACATTTTGAGTTCGGTGGTCCAATCTTCGGGTTTCTCGTCTTCTTCGGCCTCAATGTCAATTGGAACATGAAGTCCCTTAGATTCTACTTCATTTTCATCGTCGGACTGATCCCGTAGATCGGGATTTTGCGTTAAATCTAGTTCGGGAGCAGCATCCAGGTTGGTCTGCCGGGATGGTGATTTTCTAGCCTTTCTCGTTTTGAGTTTTTCAACCGGTTGTTCGTCGTAATTGCGTCCGCGCGTTGTTACTAGGCATGCCTCTGGTTTCTCGATACTTGGTTTTGGAATGCTTTCGACCGGGATTGTTCGCTTCAAATGAGGGTCCGAGCTGGATGCAAGGGCGGCAAGTGCGTCGGCAGGTGCGTTCTTTCCTCATGGAATTTTGGTAAGGTTGAACGACTTGAAATCGGCGCCGAGCTCCTTTACGAGTTTGAGGTATGAATCCATTCGCTTGTTCTTCGCGTCGTACTCTCCGCTAAATTGGCTTGCGACGAGCTGAGAGTCGCAGTACGCACGTACTCGAGTCGCTCCGATGGCCTTAGCCAGTCGTAGTCTGTCGATTAATGCTTCGTACTCGGCTACGTTGTTCGATGCATTGAATTCTAGCCGGAACGATTGTTCCAAGATTTCTCTAGTTGGTGACTGTAGGCGGATGCCTACTCCCGACCCGCGATGGGAGGATGACCCATCGACGTGTAGGATCCATTGCTCAGTGGTTGAGATGTCGGTATTGATAAACTCTTGCGGCAGTTCGGTGAGGAAATCGGCGAGTACTTGGGATTTGATAGTCGTCCGATTTTTGTAATCGATATCGTACTCGCTTAGTTCGATTGCCCACTTTGTGAGTCTGCCGGACTGACTCGGACTGTCTAGAATAGTTCGTAGGGGTTGGTCGGTGAAGACAGTGATTGAATGTGATTGGAAGTACGGACGAAGCTTCGGAGCTGCGGTAACCACGGCAAGGGAGAGCTTTTCAAGCGTCGGGTATCGAGCCTCGGCCTCGCCTAATGACCTGCTAACGTAGAAAATAGGCTTCTGCTCGCTTCGGTCTTCCCGAACTAGCACCCCGCTGACAGCCGAGGTGGAAATCGCGATATAAAGGTAAAGAGTTTCTCCGTCCTCAGGTTTGGCCAAGATCGGGGGAGTCGACATGTACTTCTTAAGCTGCGTGAATGCGTCTTCGCATTTGTCGTCCCATTCGAGATGTTTGTTGCCACGGAGTAGTTGATAGAAAGGTAGGCATTTGTCTGTTGATCGGGAGATGAATCGGTTAAGCGCGGCGATACGGCCAGTCAACCGCTGAACTTCTCGTTTAGTTGTTGGGGATGGCAGGTCGATGATTCCGAGATCTGCTTGTGGTTAGCCTCGATTCGCCTCTAAGTCACGATATAGCCGAGGAACTCTCCGGAGGTTACCCCGAACGTACACTTGTTCGGGTTAAGTTTCATACCGTACTCGTTGAGTATATCGAAACACGTGTTGAGATGGCCGATATGATCTTTAGCGACAAGGGACTTGACGAGCATGTCATCGATGTATACCTCCATAGTTTTACCGAGCTGACTTGCGAACATACGATTGACGAGTCGTTGGTATGTTGCTCCGGCATTCTTTAGTCCGAACGGCATGACCTTATAGCAATAGATGCCTCGATCTGTGATGAACGATGTCTTCTCTCGGTCGTCGGAGTGCATGAGTATCTAGTTGTATCCTGAGAAGGCATCCATGACGGATAGAAGTTCGTTTCCCGCGGTTGCCTCGACTAGTCTATCAATATATGGGAGTGGGAAACTATCCTTTGGGCATGCTTTGTTGAGGTCGGTGAAATCAACGCACACTCTCCACTTGCCTTTTTTCTTCTTGACGACAACGGGGTTAGCCAACCAGTCATGGTATTTCACTAGCATGCCGTTCGGCCTGAAAAACACTGGAGCAACTTACCAAAGACTCGTCAATCGCATGTTCGCGAGTCAGCTCGGCCGGACAAATGAGGTCTATATCGATGACATCCTGGTGAAATCCCTCATCGCCGAAGATTACGTCGGATATCTCAACATCTGTTTCGATATACTTAACCAATACGGCATGAAACTTAACCCCACTAAGTGCACATTCGGAGTCACCTCTGGCGAGTTCCTTGGCTACATCGTTACCCGAAGAGGAATCGAAGCAAATCCTGAACAAATCTCGGTAATTCTCGATCTCCCATCGCCAACAACAAAACGAGAAGTCCAAAAACTAACAGGTCGAATTGCCGCACTCAACAAATTCATCTCCCGATCTACGGACAAGTGCCTACCGTTCTTCTAATTACTCTGCGGTAACAAGGACCTCGAATGGGACGATAAGTGTGAAGAAGCATTCAAACAACCCAAGGAATACTTATCAACCCCACCCGTACTGGCCAAACCCGAAGATGGAGAAACTCTCTACTTCTACATCGCGATCTCAACATCAACCGTAAGCGGAGTCCTAGTTTGGGAAGATCGAGGTGAACAAAAACCCATCTTCTACATCAGCAAGTCTCTAGACGACGCTGAAACAAGATATCCCACACTCGAGAAACTCGCGCTTGCCGTAATTATCGCAGCTCGGAAACTCCTTCACCAATCAACCTCTGCGAACGATTTTGCATAGCCCGACCCAATCCGGCAGACTTGCCAAATGGGCAATCGAGCTGAGTGAATACGACATAGAATTCAAGAGCCGAACAAGCATTAAGTCTCAGGTTTTGGCCGACTTCCTTATTGAATTACCAAAAGAATTAACGATCACCAAGCTCCCAGGAGCGGAGAACTGGCTCTTTCATGTCGATGGCTCATCATCACTTCGAGGTTCAGGAGTCGGCATAAGCCTTCAATCGCCGAAAGGCGAGATCCTAGAGCAATCATTCCGGCTGGAATTTCAAGCATCAAACAACGAAGCCGAGTACGAAACAATTATAGCTGGGCTGCGATTAGCCAAGGCATTCATAGCAAAACACATACAAGCATTCTGTGATTCACAACTTGTCGCTAGTCAATACAGCGGCAAATACAATGCGAAGAATGATCGAATGGACGCATACTCAAAGTTGGTAAAGGAACTCGCTGCCAAATTCCAATCTTTCATCCTTACTAAGATACCTCGCAGAGAAAATGCCCCCGCTGATGCCCTTGCCCCCCTCGCCTCAAGCTCGGACCCTCATCTCCGATGTACGATCCTGGTTGAAAGCATCTCACGACCAAGTATCGAACCGGCCGAAACTTGCAACGTGACCACACGTAGGTGTGACTACGAAACGCAGCCTGCCTTTAACCCCAAACCATGAAAAACAAGGACCAATTCGACTCCCGAGCCCGACGTAAACAGCGAAACCGGACACATTCCAAACGATCTTGAATTACGAGATTAGTCGGATGAAGACGACGACACTCCCGAAGGACTCCATGCCTCTATGGACATCGAGGCCGAAGAAGAAAAAGAGCCCAAAGACTGGACTATCGAGATCAAGAAGTACGTCTATGAAAGAACGGTCCCGTCCGACAGATGGGCAGCTCGGCAACTTAAAATGGGCGCTGCTCATTACATCGTTCTTGACGTCGAGCGTCCTCTTAAAATGCGTCGCTGGTAAGGATATTCAAGAGTTTATGAGTAAGGTACACAACGGCGACGGTGGAAATCACTTCGGAGGTCGCTCTTTGGCCTTAAAAATAAAGAAGGCAAGCTACTACTGGCCAACGATGTTAGTGGACTGCGAGAAATTCGCCGCCAAGTGTGACAAGTGCCAAAGGCACGGCCCAATGATAAACCGCCCTACCGAGCTACTCACGACCTCGACGGCCCCTTACCCTTTTATGCGATGGGCTATGAACATCATTGGTCGACTCCGCCGTTCTACGAACCAGAAGCAGTTCATCTTGGTCATGACTGACTTCTTTACTAAATGGGTCGAGGCTGAATCTTATGCCGAGATACATGCTCTCGATGTTAAACAATTCATCTGGAAATACATCATATGTCGACATGGAGTACCATACGAGATCGTCACAGATAATGGACCACATTTCATTTCGACATTGTTCGGCGATTTTTGTGCTAAGTGAAAAGTTCGCCTAAGTTTCTCCACGCCGAGGTACCCACCAGGAAACGGCAAAGCCGAAGCAACCAATAAAACCCTCATCGACGGCCTCAAAAAACGACTCGATACTAAAAAGGGATTTTTGGCCGATGAGTTAGATGGAGTCTTCTGGTCCCACCGCACTACACCTCGCCGATCTACTGGGCAATCCCCCTTTTCCTTAGCATACGGCGTAGAAGCTTTGTGTCCAGCCAAACTCGACATTCCAGGTATACGCCGAACAATGCTGACCCGAAATCCCGATCTCAATAACGAGATGCTCCTTCACAATATGGACACGCTTGAAGAGCAGCGCGGACAAGCATTACTCCGATCCAGAATTATCAGCACTTAGCCGCTCGTTACTACAACAAAAAGGTCCGAGGTCAACACTTCCAGGACGGCGACCTCGTTCTTCGAAAAGTTTTCCAAGGCACCGAAGAGAAAAACGCCAGCAAACTCGGTCTTAACTGGGAAGGACCCTACCAGATAATGCGTGTCGTCAGACCCGGCGTCTACGAACTTATGAAGATGGATGGAACTCCAATCCCGAGATCGTGGAATTCTATGAACATCAAACGGTTCTACTACTAGTCCGGCTCAACGCCCAAAAAAAAAAAAAAAAAGCTCACCGAGCTACTATCTCTGATGTAATGTGAACTACGAATGGCTTGATCCCTTTTTCGGGGGTACGTAGGCAACCCATCACGGGTCCAGCTATGATTTTAATAAAATTTTATTAAGTCTTTACCATCTTAAAAGCCGAGCTACCGCAGTTCGCCGAACTCTTCAATTCGTATCCTGTCAAAGTCAAAACTTCTCAGTTGACATTACAGTCTGAAACGACCAAGTAAACTCAAAACCGAGCTACTGCAGCCTCATAAGCCGAACTCCTTAATTCGCATTTAAAACCATCGCGGTTTCAAACATCACGTCCTGGCTAGACGATCGATAGTACTCCTCAGAGATGCAAACGATTATAAAGCCGAGATTCGTCTCGGACAAGCCGGGAATAAGACCCGCATTGAAATTCGTCTTCAGACCATCCGAACCAAGTAAGCCAAATTACCTCGCACATTCGGATTCGAACTGGGGACCCGGAGTATCTTGAGATTCGCAAACCTTCATAGTCTCATGCTAAGCTCTCAGGGTGAAGCCGAACGACACATTCTCGCAAAACCAAGCCGATTTACCAACAATCGCACAATTGATAAGCCGATTCCCCAATAATCGCAAATTTTATAAGCCGATTTCTCAACAATCGCAAATCAATAAGCCGATCCCCAATGATCGCCGATCTCGAGTTGATCGAAAACCGAGTTCATCTAACGTACCCCGGCTAAGACCGTATTATGTACGGCACCAATTTGGTATGTGGGGAATTCGAGAGAATCGTATCATTTTACGACCTTACAAACAAACTCACTTCCACAAAATCAATAGTTCGCATCGAAACCGAATTAAAAATTCGCGTTAACAATCGAATGGCTAAGTAAAGAACAAACCGAACTAAGTACGCATGACAATCACAAAGTAAATTCATTAAAAGCCCCCTCGGGCTAAAGGTTCAAATTACAAAGAAGAGCCACCAAAGGCAGCTTACAAAAAAACCTCATCAAGCACCGACCTTAACAAAACAAAAAGGGAAAGATAAGAGAATTTTAAGGAGATTCGCGCCTCCTGATCTCCTCGGACATTCCCGGACCCATACTCGAGTCCATCGATCCCATTCATTAATATTGGCCGGGACTTCAGTTCCTTCGGCACCGAGCTAAGGACCCGGGGGAATACCGGTATCTGAGATCAGAGATATCTTGAAATCTCCTTCCTCGAGCTCTTCGAGAATCAAGGCATGCATCTCGGCCGTCATCTTCTTCTCTTCAGCTATGTAATGATTAAGGGTCACCGGAGGAATAGGAGTCCCTCCATCCACAAGCTGATTCATGCACTTCAAGGTACTAGTGACCTGACTGAAGACAAGCTGCCTTTTGTTCGCCGCCTCAAGCCTGTCGATGTAATCCTTTATCTTCTCAAGGCGAGCATTTACTTTAACCACCTTTCCCCTTCGGAGGTCCCTCTCTTTAGTCACCCACATGGATCGGGGAGCCTTAAGCCTCCTTTTCTCAGACATCAAGAAATCTGCAGCCTTCCGTTTCTCGACAGTCATCTGGCTGACTGAATTGTTGGCCTTGAGCACCTCGGCCTTCATCCTCTCGTTTTCAGCTCGAAGGGTTTCGAGCTCCTGATCCTTCGCAGCGAGCTCCTGATCCTTTGCGACGAGCTCCTGATCCTTTGCGGCGAGTTCTTGACCCTTCGCAACAGCTCCCTCCTCGAGCTGGGCAACTTTTGCATGTACAACGGCCAGATCCCCTTTTAACTTCTCGACATCATCGACATCCCGAGCCGATAGTTATGCCTTACGGACCAACGACCAGATGAGATTGTTCGGCCAATATAAACTTACCCGAGCTTTGGAGCGAGCTAGCTCCATATATTTCTCCACCTCCGGGAGCACGTACAGCTGCGGAAGACCGCGAGTACCGAGTTTAAATTGACGATAGAGCTCGGCACACGACGCCAGATCATTTATCAAAGGTGTATCCTTCCTATAGCTGAAGAATACAGCATTAACCTCTTCCGCGGTAAGAGACTTCCGTTTCTTCCGCCTTTTCGAGGTCTCAACCGCAACAGTCGGGTCGGCTGGCCCATCTGGAACCACCTCGGAATCATTAGTAGCAAGAACAACATCATCCCTCTCATGCACCTCGAGCGAACCTTGGGAACCAGCCGACTCCCTTTCATATCGACATGGTGGGGTTTTCATTTTCCTTGAGCGGTTCGATGGCTCAACATTCTCGCCGTCACGAACAACTTTAAGAGCCTCCAGATTAGTGCTCAAAGGCACCATGTCAGTACGGACGGCCATATCAGACCCAGCAGTCTGTTCGACTCCTTCAAGGTTGGTTGTAAGATCAACCTCGGTATTGCCGATCGGGGAGTTTCGATCAGCTTCATTGTCCCCCCCAAGTGGTCACCGGATTTTCCCCGTCAACTTGGATGACCTCGGGAAGAGCATCGTCTTGGGGAACATCATCATCCCTACGAGCTGAAGGGAGTATAGTCTCATCGAGATTAGCGGAATAGATTGGGACTGCAAGAAAATTCCTCCACGGCGCCATTCTTCTAGATGAAGACCCCCTGGCAACTACACAAATACGGCGGGACTAAGAGATAAAGCAAACAAAGCAGAAATATGGCTTCTGGAATTTTGAGCTAACCAGTGTTAGAACGCTGCGGTTTGTCTTTCGCAGCAAGACGAGCTCGGTGAATCTCCGGCCAGCGAGTTTGTCCCAATTCCCTAAACCGAGTAACAACCTCCTTCCAGTGCTGGGATACCTTTTTATACGTAGGATTCTGAACTACAAAAGAAAGAAGCACATTAGAAAAGAGCCAAACACGCGATCTCGATACAAATAATAACTTTCAATATTTTGGTTCCATTTTCTCCTATAACCTATGCCCGGGGTGGCCACACAAGAAGGTTCAACTTTGACGAAAAAGTATTTTGTCTCCCAATCCTGAATCTTGCTTGGCTTTGGACTGGTGATTATGTCGTAGCCTGGGTTCATATTCGCTGAAAAATACCACGGTTTGGCTTCAGCAATGTTGACCGAGGTTAAGTCCTCCAACATACGAGTAAAAACTGGAATGCCGAGCTCAGCTCCCATAGAAAGGAGCCCCGTTATGTTATCCTCGCTAGCTGGGTTAAGCTGGCAAATCGCGGCATTCCGCCTTTTGTGGAAATCAAGTAGCAGGTCAGGCAAAGGAAAGTTGAGCCCACATGCCTTGAACCAATCCTCGTAAACACAGATATACCCCTCCGGAGCATCTCACGGTTGTTGGTGTCTACTAGGCCTCGTGACATTCACATTACCCGGGAAATGGAGAGACTCAACCATATCACTGATTTCGTCTATCGAAGAGCAAGTCGACCCGATAGATGCCGGCCGAACGATCAAGGGAGTCAGCACAACTCAAGGATTTCCTTCGACATTGCCTTCTAAAGGATTGACCTCGGCAGTGTCGTGACCCGGTGCACCAACCTTTGTCCGAGCACGGATTATGTCTTCCTCATCCAATTGAGAAGCAATAGCCGCGTCACGACGGATCTGGTCGGCATCCATATCCTTTTGTTCAGCAATCAACTGCCTCTCAACCTCGGCAGCCAATTCGGCATCATGTTGAATTTGAGCTTAACCATGGGGAGGACGAACCCGAGTTCGGGGCTTACTCGGTTCAGCTACGTTGTTACCAGCTCGCCGAGACGGGTGATACCTCTCTTCGTTAACGAGCTGAGACTCATCAACCTCGGGTAAAATATTGCCAACGCCAATTCCTCGCCCGATCGGCACCGATATATTAACATTCGTCGCCGAGTTCATCTCCTCGACAAACCGAAGTTGAGCTTCGGCACGAGCTCCCGTGGGATGCGAATTGCGACGAACTAAATGAGGTTCATCTACCTGATCTTCCATCACTAAAACAACAATATCTGAACTAAAAAGCAAACCCCAAACAAGAGGAGGATTCTCGGGTCCCTTTTCGTAGCTGTTGATGGAATTGTTCGGCCAATCGGCTCCAGATCGAAGCATTCGACAAGGAAAACTTCGAAAAAACAAACGAAAAGTCGCGAAGAACGAAAGAAGAAATTACGAAAAGCAGAGAAATCCGCGAAGACGAAATCGCAAAGAACAGGCGAGGAACAGAACAAAAACCTAAAGATCGCTAAGCAAATCGGAGAAATCAGGCCGTAAATACCGCCAGATTCAATCGGAATAAATAGAAACCCTAGAGAAAAAGCAAGAACTGAAAGAAAGAAGAAAGAGATTACCTTTTATGAGCACATAAGTGAAAGAATCGGAAGAGACGAAGGGGATATATGGTGAGAGAAATAATCATGACGAAATCCCTCGATTTCCGCAACAGATAAAGAAACTGAAGCGACTTGTCCTCTCAAGGAAAAAACGACGAGCTCAAGATTTGCCGAACTCAAGGAACTATCAAGCTCGGGATTCACAATGCAAGATGATATTCTCATATTTTGTCCCTTTGATGCACTCATTTTGGCTTAGGTTTCATCTCATGTGCATATAGTTCCATAACATTTCTTAGTTGTTTTATCTCATTTAGAGTTTAGAGGTTTCATGTTAGGTCATAGGGTGTCTTGCATGTCTTGGGATGTATTTTAGGTGCTTTTGAAGATGTTTGGAAGCAACGGAGTTGAGACCGTTCGAGTTCGGAGCCAAGGAGAAGAGTTTAGGAGAAAGGAGGCTTGGGCATGATCTACATCGACCGGCCACGGGTCAATGCAACAGATCAATGTGAGGCCAGAAGCTAAGCACTGATCTGTTGCAGGATTTACATAGTCACGTGGCGTTCAATGTACTCTATGTTTGGCCTAAGATGAAGCCCACATCGACCGACCACAAAGCAATGCAACAGGTCAATGCACAAACCCAGCAACTACACCAATTTGTTGCATTGATCGGTGGCCGAGCGATGTGACCACCGCATTTCAAGACCCACTTCGACCGGGTCGGTACCCGGTTTGTCCCGGGTCGACCCGGTTTGCCCTCTCTTTATTATAAATGCCCAAAAACCTAATTTTGATGTTTTATGCTTTTTCTTAAGTCTAAAAACCCATACCTTTGAGATTTGTAAGAGGGAATCCTTTGATTTATGCAATCTAGCTTTTGTTCGTATCAATCTCTTCCATCTATCTATTTTCTTTCTTGATCATCCAACTCTTAACCATGGGATTAACCCTTATCACCATCGATTTTGGGTTGTTCTTCATGGGTATTGAGTAGTCTCCTAGGATCTAGGGATGGGTTAGGATTAGGTGACTTCCAAGGATGATTTGTGATGCTTAGGGATAGATAATCAATTTCCTACTCTTAGGAAGTGTGTTTAATGCTTGATTGTGCTTGAGAAAGTCAAACTTGATCCCAAGGCATTTCCCACCCACAAAGTGTTCGATGAAATGCCTAAGAGAGCTTTCTAGGAGAAATACTCTTCTTAGCCTAAGAGATTAGTTGTCTAAGGGATTATTTAGGTGATCTTGACTAATGAATTTAATGCTTGCTAATTAAGAGTCCACAAATGAGAATTTGATCTTGGATTAGTGATTAGCATAGGTGATTAGTACCTTGAGAGAGGATTAGTCATAATTAGGATCTTGACCTTGG